>PNEQ01092975.1:0-97134 GCA_003012365.1 Medauroidea extradentata
TAGTATCCTACAGTTTGTTGGTTTATATTGTTATTCTTATTTAGTGTATGTGATTGTGTGTCAGCAACTTCACTTGGTCTGTATATCATGCTACAAATAAAAAAAGGAAGATGTTGTATCCTTGACTAGGGTGGTAGTTGGCAAGATGGCCGCGGGGGTTTAAGGATCAAGGATCGGCATGTGCCGTCGAGTTACACGTTAATGGTCTTAGTTATTAAATGCCCTTCCAGACCCATAATGATTATGCAACACTATGGAAATGTTTTATTTGTAAATTCCATTTAAATATGAACTCAACACTTTGTTATATTTTACATACATATTATAATGAAAACATTGCAGATTGAAAATTTTTCAAATCTACCTATAATAGGCCTAGGCCAATCTAGGTCTACAAACATTATCCCCAGTAAATTTCTACACAGTAACATCAGTTTTTGTTAGGACCTACTTATAGAAACACGAGTAATAATATTTTAATCGAAGTTAACTAAATTTAGCTTTGCCTATAACCTAAATAATTTTTTGTCAATTGGTAGCATGACAGATTGGAAGCTGACAGAAAACTAATTATGTGATCACAAGATTAAATTTTAATACACAAGATCGTTCACTGTACCTCATCATACTCTAGAATCGCAAATATGTTCAAAGTCTGTTCTGTGATAGGTTATGGCATCAGTTGGTAGGAAAAACACGTCCGGCAGGCTGTTTATAAACTGAATTTCAAACGCAGCATGAGATGCAGTCAAGAACATGTTCAGGATGTATAATATCAGAGCATCTCATTTTAAGTCAGTAACAGACACAATTTTAGGGCCAACTTGTAAAAACCAGCATTAAAAATTTTCTGCTAAGTGCAATGTGTGCATAGCAATAATATAGTGGAAGCTTCCCAGTTTTGAATTTGACAGAAAGCTTACCATAAGATCACAACATTACAATTTTAGTACACATTTACCATTTCATTCACAAAAATTACATGTGCTCGAAGCCAGCTTTGTGATGTGAGGTTATGTTGTCAGCTGGTAAGCAAAATAAGTTCAGCAGTAATAAGTGGCATATATGAACATTAATTTCATTATAATTTACATTCGTACACCGAATATCAACTGATACACAATTAAGTAAAATATACTAATCAACAAATATGCAGTACATGTTCGTGCAAAAACGTATTTTTCATAGAGTCGAGTCGTGAATGTAATTTTTTATTTCACAGTTAGCAAACTGCATAAATACAAAAAATGTATTAACACATGAACACGTTTTAGATCTTAGTACTGTTATTTAATTTTGAACATATATTATTAAAGTAAAAAAAAAGTACTTTCAAGTGGAATTGACAACCAAATGTAACAAAATATTCAATTACTCTAGAAGACTGCTGTAATTCAAATACAAGTTCAGTTGTATCATGTTGGTACTGATATTATAGCGATACTTATTTGGTTACTTCATGTAGTACAACTCGGCTTATTGTTTAAGTTTTACTTCATGAAGTAGGCGTTTATGAATTCATTGCTGAAATAAGTATTGCTTATAGAATAAGCATTACATCACGAAGTACTACTTATTTGTCAAACAAGCTTTCAACTATGAATTCCAGCCTCAGAATCTCCTTTCTACTATGCTAATCCCTTAACACTCATAAATGTCATAATTTTTTGCACCACATTATTCTGCAAAGAAGAGTTAATTTAAACAATACCCTAACAAGTGCAGTTAATTAATTCCCTTTTGTCGTTAAAACAATGTAGTTGTAAGTTCCGAACATTTATTACTACAATGTTGATCCCAACGTACGATATTTTTTTGTTGTGTAATGGATTATGGGCTTATAATTTCATGTCTTCATTACAATTAAGAGATGATTCTTGGAAGTCTTGAAACACACTGACGTAATACAAAACTGCTCCCCATGTCTCTGTCCTGCTGAATGTGCAAAAATATACAAAGATGTTCTTACCAATCAATAAGGATGTACACTAAAAGGCTTTAAATAAATTTTAGAACACATTTTTAGAATCCATTCCTTTAAGATTCATGCATTTCTAACTTAATTTTAGTAAGTTATAACTTTTTAATGTTCCCATGAATAAAAATAGAAGGCATTAAATTTAAGATCTTTGAAAGAACTGTGCAATGGGAGTGCATGACTAGATTTATTTACTTGGACATACTCCATTGCAAAATAAATTACTGTTAAAAGGGAAACTAAAAATAATACAAGAAAACATAAATATATAACATAAATAATATATCTCCTGATGAACTCAAAGCCATCAAAAATCTCAAATCTGATCCTGACATTGTAATCCTACCGGCAGATAAGGGCCGTGCTACTGTAGTACTAGATAAATCAGATTATGACAAAAAAAATCACTGATCTCATTACCACTGAACAATACACACATCTTGAAAAAGACCCCACTGTCAGCATAGAACGAAAAGTGTACCAAACTTTGAAAAAACATCAAAGTCACTTTCCAGACTAAATAAGATCAGAGCTGACGCCACACAGCAGTAGGTCACCCCATATATATGGTCTTCCGAAAATCCATAAACCTGACATGCCTCTTCGCCCGATTATCAGCTGTTGCAATGCTCCATGCCAAAAACTATCAAAATATCTCCTAAAAATTGTTGAACCTCTCATAGGGCAGACGCCAACTTTTGTCAAAGACTCTACCAAAACATTGAAAATAGAAAACACTGACACCCTTGTGAGTTTTGATGTCCAAAGCCTTTTTACCAATGTACCTGTGGCAGAAACTCTCAACATTGTCAAGGCCAAGTTGGAAGCTGACCCAAACCTAAAAGACAGAACAACCATACCAATTCCGTCCATCATGGAAATTATTACCCTCTGTGTCACTACAACATATTTCCAGTTTAATGACAGTTTCTACAAACAAACAGACGGCATGGCAATGGGCTCTTCACTTTCACCATTCATGGCGAACATATTCATGGAGAACTTTGAGCAGGAAGCTCTTAACCAAAGCAATAGCCCTCCTAAAATCTGGCTTCATTATGTAGACGACACTTTCACCATCTGGCAACACGGACCTGAAACCCTGGAGGAATTTGTGAACTTTCTAAACTCATTGAGGCCATCAATAAAGTTCACCTATGAGAAAGAAACCAATGGCAGCATCCCTTTCCTGGACGTACTAGTTAGCAGGGAAAACAGCAGTCTGGAAACCAAAGTATACAGGAAACCTACACATACAGGCCAATACCTACATTTTTCATCCAACCACCCTAAAAGCACAAAAACTGGCATAATACGCACACTAACCAACAGAGCTGAGATTATTTGTTCCAACAAGAAATCAGTAGCTGAAGAACACAACCAAATAAGAAAAGAACTCACAGCCAGTGGTTACCCAACAAACACCATCAAACAGCACATGAAACCTAACAGAACACTTAAGTCCACAGAAACAGAAAAAACATTAGGAACCCTAGTTATTCCGTATGTTCGAGGCCTTTCGGAAAAAATAAGACGTCTAGGAAACAAATACGTACTTCGAACAGCATTCTGATCCAAAACAACCATTAAAAGTATGGTTACCAGGGTGAAACCAGCCACAGACGAACTACAGACACACAACTGTGTATATCAGATACCCTGTGAATGCGGCCATATGTACATTGGTGAAACTGGCAGAGCTCTATCAACCCATATAAAAGAACATAAAAACAATTGCAAAAAAGGCGAAACTCAAAAATCTAGACTGGCCGAACATGCATGAGAAAATAGCCACAAAATCCTTTTGGAAGACTCTAAACCACTTACACAGGAAACTGAAAAAAATTAAAAGAAAAATAAAAGAATCAGCCTTTATTATTAGCAATAACAATATTTTCAGTCAACAGAGCATTGAATTAAAAAATATGTGGATCCCATTGATTAAAAGAAAAACAAATTTACAGCACAAAATAAAAACAAACACTCAACCCACCACAACCAATCAGAGCCAACACATGCTGCACGACCAATCAGGAGACAGCTCGTCTCCCATTGGCTTTACCCTATATAAACACATGGTTTTTTCCAGCCTCCTCATCAGCCGCACTCGTGTTCCTGAACCCTGTGTGTCCACCTGATGACAGGAACAGATTCCAGTTCCCGAAACGTCGTTTATACTGACTGTTTGGAAAACTACTGTGTTTTGTTTCATCTTATCATTTGTGTCGTTTGTTGTTTTTTCTGTTTGTGTCCGACATATTTGTGTTTTGTTTAGTCTCATCGTTGTTTTGTTGTATTTCTGTTTGTGTTTTTGTCTCGTCACATCGTTGTGTCGCTTGTCAACTTAGCTATTTTTATATTCTAGTTATTTCTTTTATATTCTGTTTGTTATTGTTTTTATCTGACCAGATTCCAGTTTTGGAATTTCTTGTTGTGTATGTATCCTGATGACTAAAGCATACTCTGCTTATTTATGTTTTCTTGTATTATTTTTAGTTTTCCTTTTAACAGTCATTTATTTCGCAATGGAGTATGTCCAAGTAAATAAATCCAGTCATTAAATTTAAGAGTGTGTGGTAGATAAATAAAAGCTGGAAATATCAATTGATTTCTACGCAATTTTCGAAGCCAATATGGATAAAATACTCAATGACAATCAAAGATATAGGTATTTGCCAACTTTATGAGAAAATATTTATCCAGAATTACTCATTCATTACGCGTGATCTCTTGCGCCGTAGTTAAATGCACGAGATTCCGGTATCACAGATTGTGCCTCAGAAGTTCGTAACACTGGAAATAATTTTGTTTAAAACGTTGATTTAGACTATTGTTTAGGATTGCTATTGTTTAAATTTTGCAAATTGGCTTCAAGAAACCTATGCTTTTAGCGTTGAATTATGTACTACATCCTCTTAATGACCATGTTAATCAAGAACTGCTGATATAGTCATCAATGGACTCACAATTCATAATGATGGTAGACCTTTCTTTCGAAGCAGAAAACGTATAAAAAAGTTTCCTCATTTAGCACTTACAATGCAACATCCTTCCCAAGCATATCTTCATATTCAGATTGTGTTTGGATGGGTCTGGATGATAGATTCTATCATCCAGACCCATCCAAACACAATAACATACCATCAAATGCCAAGCCCTTTGTATTCTTGCAACACACATTCAGGGTAATATTAAGAGTATAAATTATCAGGATGGTTCACCATACTAGTCACACGAAATTTGGCTTCTGCATTATAAAAAAAAATAATGTTAGAACAGCTCCCAACTTCTGAAGAGAAACTTACAGAATTAGGTTGGATAGAATCATTATCAATTATGTGTTGCTGTAGAAGAAGTTTATATTTATAATTTATATTTCTCTGCAAAACATGCACAAAAGTGATTGGGCTTTACCCAAATTCTGCTGATATCCTTCAAATGATTCTGTGTGATGCTTCCATAATCATAACAGAATAAACTTTGTATTCATGCCATCTACTTCATCTTTAGTCATTAATTATAACTTGTTTTTGTAAATTTTGGAATAACTTTCATAACTGCTCTGTAAATAATAGCTGCTGCTTGCGATAAGTATCTAAATTGTTTGCAATGTTGGAAGCTGCAAATATCAGAGTGCAGAATGATGTCAATATGCTGCTTTGCTGACAATGTCATCATCAATCACCATACAGCTACACAGATGAAAAAATATTTAGCCAGTGCTGCCGGTGTACTGCTGATGTTTTGAGCAGTAGCTCAGTCTGTGTGTAAGCAGCTGTACTTACATACACAACCCATTATGTTGTACCATACCTGGTGCTGGTGCAGCGTCGGTGGCGCGCGGTGTGCTTTATGTGAACTATCGTCGGGCTCGAATTGCAATCTCCTTGCCTTTGTAGTTGTCTTGTGTGTTCTCTATGTCCCCTCCCTCTCCTTCCTTTTTGCGCGTGCGTAGTAGCTTCGGGTTCTGGCCAAATCCCTGCTGGTATTGCTCGTGTGAGCTTTTTTACTCACTCTTCTTCTGGATTTTAGCCTGTTCAAATGTAAGTGTATCTGCTCTGATTGTGTAGTGCTTTTTGAGATTTTCGTTCCCCATGACGACACGACAGCTGCCATCATGTGTTAGGTGTTTTATTTAACTTATACTTTGTAAAATTTTGAAATTGATATCTTTAGGCCGCCGTCTTTTGAAAATTCATTTTCGGGTTAAGTTTCTTATTAGTCATGTTTGTGGTAAAGAATCGTAATACTACGTCTTGATATTTGCTTGATTAGTATTGATGTTTTTTGATACGTTTGGTCTAGTCAATTTTTGGAGTCTGTTTGACCATGTATATTCCGGCGGGTTGCTTTTCTGCTGTATGCCTTGGCATCATAGTTTTGTAACTTGTATCACGAATACGAGCACGTACACATATTTTACGGCTTGTTAGTTTTCTTTGAATAAGAATTTGTGCATGGCTAACATTATTTATAACACACTTTGTTGTGGTCACAGTATAATCATGGTGCTGTTTCTTCGGTTGTGATTCAATGTACTATAATATTAGGGATTTTTGATGTTAAAGAATTTCAAGCCCCTTTTGGCTTAGCTGTTTTGATGTGTACTAGGTTTTTATGCTGCTGAATGCAGTGCATTGTAAGGAATAGGTTAATTTGTAAATAGTAAATTTGTTGGAAAACCGTTTGAATTGGGAAAAGTCTGTTATTACAGATTATGAAGGGGTAAATATGTATGTTTAAATTGAGAGAAATCCTCCACATCGAAATGAGACGTGGAAATAACAGTTGTTTGGTACAAATTCTCTGATGAATTTGGCAAATAATCAATTGCGCGTTATTTTGAACACAATTTTTGACAGGTTGTTATTCACGAAAGTTGATTAACTGTGTAATGATTGTTATCCAATTTGTTTATTGAAACATTGAGATTATTGTGTCTGTATTCCAATTAACGTACAGATTTCCTAATATTTAAATTATGTTACTAGAGTGAAAAATTCGTATATGAATATAATTAATTAAAACGCCTATATTGGGTTATTGTGAATCAGTGTTCTGGTCAGCTCGTTAAGCATTCTAAACATTAATATTGTAATTTAATAATGCTTGTAAGAACATTTAAATATTATTCAATAAATTATTTAGTGAATGAATTATGTAATGCCTTCTTTGACAATATTCAACTATTATTATATCTGTTATGTATGAAAATGTAATCTAAACCTATTAATTAGTGGGATAGGTCACAATGTAATATACATTTGAAATAATTCTCTGAAAATGTCCGAGCAATGTTGTCATAAAGGACAAAATACATGACTCATTTTTGTAAGGTTCCCAAAAACATAATTTTTATGCAATCCACAAACTGACAGATAAGTAATATAAACATAGCTACAGTCACATATATAGTGTGAATAAGTTTGTCTTTATTTTCTGCAATAATTTCACTGAAATGACTTCCAGTTATTACAGTTTTGTTGTCCTGGTATAATTTTATAAATACACCTTGACAAGCCCTTCTCAGCCTCTTGTCCAGTGTATCTGATTGCCTGATGGGCAACAGCCACAGTGTCTCCCTAAATCCCCTTTGACAAAATTCTCTAGCTGTCTCATCCTTTCTCCAATCATCACCATAATAGTTAAATGAGCTCGTAGCTCTACTTTACTGAACTGGTATACCCACCATGGTACCCCTGGCTTCGAACATATGTTCACCTTAACCAGCAGCGACACCCAACCTTAAATCACTTCTGCTCTCAACTGTCCAATTCAGGCTAGCCGAGCAGAGTGGCCCAGTTTTATGACCCACCTTTCTCTGCTCTCTTTCTGTCCAAAGGTATCTGATTGCTGGTCTGGTAACAGTTAAAGTGCTTTTCTAAATCCCAGTACAATCCTACATACAGTGTTACTCATAGACAGAACAATTTTATGACTACAGCTGCATGGTAGGTTAGCTGAATATTGCTCAACAAAGTAAAATAAAAAAATTAATACTTTTGAATTGCCTATTTAATGAAACAAAATAAATCACTCACACACAAACAAATAATTGCCCACTGTTAACATAGTTCCCATAAAATCACATTGACCATGCAGTATCAAGGTTCAACACATCATAGTACTAACTTACAAATTATTCCTACTAAGCAAGTTACACTTATTAGAGCTCCAGTCAATGTACATATATAAATACGTAACACACCACTGATGCACAATAATTCACAAACCAATTAAGTTCCAAAATTCCTTAATACCATATGTAATAGAACCTCTCAAAATTCTGTATTTGCGCCTTCATATACTTAATTTCTTCACTCTTTCCGTATCTCAATTACCGTACAAGTTAAAACAACCATATTTCGCAGAAAATTTTACCAGGATTACATTTAAAATAAATTTATAATTAAACACAATACCAGCATGCACCCTCTAAAACTAATCTATCACATCAATAACATCAATAAATCTACAATTATTAATAGCAGCTACCTTAGTTACACAATTCAATTTATCACAACAAACATGTGAGTACATTTGACTGAACCCTATACCAAATAAACAAAATTTTAGGTACTATTCATAAGAAAGCACATATTAAAAATTAAAAACCTCCTCAGTCAGAGTCACATTCAATTTGTCCTGTTTTCCTTTATCTTTCAACGACAGACTAACAAAATGCTTATTCATTATAGCTTACCACGAAAACCCCTTGAATGACGAGTCCAAATGTATCTAGTGACAATTAACCTCATACCTGAGGTAAACCCAACAAAAACCACACTTTCAGCACCCAACAAACCTAAGTCAAGTTTCCAATTATGCTTGGATATACTTTACTCAAACACTGGCGTAGGGAAGGACTTTGCTTCGTGACGCCTCTAGTCTGTGCCAAGAAACTGCCTCCAAACGTATATAAAGGTGTAAATCCTATTTTGAAAAATCAGCAGTCTACATTAGAATGGTAGAAATCACCATCTTATTGATTACCAGCTGTACTGGTACCTACCTCCCATACTTATCGCCACCTGAACAACACCAGCTCCAACAAGTCGCTTATGCATTTGTTTAATTTAACTAAAATTCTCAAGTCCAATGTGAACCTTTCCGAGATCTTCACAAATCATGACCAACAATGGCGTGAAAACACTTCCAAAACTCGTGAACTCAGCTCACACAATATCAATTGACGACAATTTATCCAGTTTAACAATCCTCAAGCCCACCAAACCAGCGAAATGGCTGGTGTGGAACCAGCACAAATAAAATGCAAGCCTCTGTTCGCTGGCTTCCTGACAAACCACTTGCCAACGTGACTCCCTTGGAAGTTCTGCCTGCCTCTCACCAGCCTAGTACCCTTTTTTCACTTGTATTTTCTCTCAACTTGTGAAGGAGAAGCAATAGTAGCAAAAACGTTGCCATGACAATCTGCCCCAACTACCAAGCCAACCTAATCTCAAAATACCAGGCTAACAACGTAGAACTGAACATGGCTCAACTTCAGTATATTTTGTAAACTACATATAACAAATATATAGAATATATCTTTTTATTTTAATTGAACAAAAGGTTAACTGGCTTAATAATTTTTAGTGTTCTGATATATATTGGCTATGTTGTGATGCCCACACTGGCTGTTCAAGCACAAAAGTCAACTGTACACTGTTGCCCTGTCGTGTTGTATGTGTGTTGATTAATTTAAAAATACAATCTATAACATTGTTCAATGGCATATTTATTGTTCAAAGATATGTCTATTTTAAAATGTCAGGGTTTGAATTACAGAAATTCATCCCAGGGGATGATGTACGAGACTCTTTTGTTGAGAGGTTAGAGCGACTCTTCACTGCCAATTACCTAGGGCACAAGACCAGGTAAAGTGACAGACAGTTTTTATTTTGTCAATCGGGAAAGAAACTTGTGAGGTACTACAAAATTTGTCTGGAACCTAAAAAGCCATACAAACACAAGTACCTATAATGAATGAGTGATGTTAACGGGTAATTTTTCTCAGAGACCTTCAGAGATTGCAACGCAGCATAACTTCCATACAAGAGTTCAACTGGAAGGAAACTGTCCGAGTTCACAGTGAAGTTGCGGAGTTTTAACCAGAGTTTATAATTTCATAACCTTCCTGTATTCGGCCCCAAGGGTTCAGTTTGTGTTGGCCTGAACGACTAAAACCTAACGCATATGTTGTACCTTGAATCAGATTATATAACCTTCGAGAAGGCATTTCCAAAAGCAATTTCACATGAAGTGGCCATGGAAAATGTTTCTCATGGGACATCATCGGAGCAAGAAAAATAAGATGATATATTATTGTGTATAGTTCACAACAAAGTTTGCCTGGTGGAAGTTCACACTCAAAGGGGTAGGCTAAGCAGAGGGTATATATGGTTATCCTAAAGTCAGGGGTCTGGTAAGCCCCAATGTCAGTGTTGCAGTAACATGTAAAATGCAACATCACATTGCAGATTCAGGAGGAACAAGTATAATAACTTCAGGCACGGTGGCCATTTGAAGAGAGTTTGTCCAAATTCTTGTGTGAAAAGACAGGGCTAGGCTTCATTCCAAAATTATGTGTTGCAACACACTTCAGAAGAAGCTAGTTTTGAATTTTCAGAAGCAGAGTTCTCTGCACAGTTTCAGATGTTAGCTGCACATGATAAATTTAAGCTGAGGTTTTGTGTGTGAATGTGGGAGCCGTCCAGTTAAGACATGGAGACTGATAGTGTGACAGCAATATTAGCAATCTCAGAAAAAATTTACAGTAATCTGCTTTCAACTTACCTGTTGCAAGCTACTGGTGTCCGTTTCATGTCCTACATGGGTGGCACCATCAGTCCATGTGGCACCATCAAGGTCTGTGTAAAAGTACTAGGGCAGAAGTCTCAGGTGCTGGATTTGTTTGCGATACCTAATGGCAGGGACTGGTATGAGGCGTTGCAGCTTCCACGGCCAGGGGTTAACCACGTGAGTGTTTACTCCAGGGATACAGAAAGTGCCGAAGTGTAAAATATGTTGATGAAGAAATACTTCTATCTATTCAAAGAGGACTTAGGAGCATTTATGGGATAGTAAAGTGTCTTTGCACATCAAGTAAAATACAGTGCCAGTATTTTTCCCTTTGAAAACACTTACTTTTGCTCTTAAAGATAAATTGAAACAGAAATAAACAGGTTGTTTCAGGTAGGCATTCTTTGTCCAGTTAGAATAAGCTCCTGGGCTGCTCCAATTGTGCCTTTTGTAAAGAATTATGGTAGTGTTACAATTAGTGCAGACTTTAGGAAACAGTGAAATGCCACCTAATAGCAGAACATAATCCACTCCCATGGGTTGAAGAATTGTTTTCCCTGTTGCAAAAGAGGGGTGAAGGTTTTACAGTAATTATTTTTTTAAAGCTTTTCAACAGCTGCAGATTGATAAAATGTTACAATAATTGTGCACTATAAATATCCATAGGGTGCTGTTCAAGTACATAAGAATACCTTTTGGCATAACTTCGTGCCCAGAAATATTCCAAAGGACTATGGAACAAGTTCTGCAATGTTTACATGGGTGGACTTCCTCCAGGAAGACGTATTGGTTACTGGGTCGTTCAAGGATCAGTACTGGGCAAATTTACATAGTGTGCTACAGCGACTACAGGAGCATGGTTTCAAGGTAAATAAAAGAAAGCATTAATTCTTTTGCTCACATTTGAACTTCTTAAGCCTTACAGTTGAAAAGGAGGGCTTATACACGTGCACAGAGAAAGTGAACGCAGTTGTGGAAAACACTAGTGCCCCAAATGTCAGATCACTACAGGTATGGTTAGGTTTAATAAATTGTTATGTCAAATTTTACCCACTTTGTCCATGGTCTTAGCTCCCTTACACATGCTGCTACAGTAAAGTTGTAAATGGAATTGGTTACGAACTTATCAAGAGGTGTTTGTAGAATTAAAGCAGTTGGTTGTGTCAGCGCAGGTGACAACACATTATAACCTAAGTTTATCAATCAAATGGGCATGTGCTGTATCTCCATGTGGTATCAGAGCAGTCATCAGTCGTGTGTTCACTGACGACTAAGAAAAAACTTTTGCTTTTGATTGGTGTGCATTTTCAACAACAGAGAAAAATTATTCACAGCTGGACATAGAGAGTTTTAGAATTGTGTTTGGCGTGAAGAATTTTTTCTAGTACAGTAAACCCTCGTTTTATCAGACCTCCATTCAGCGGACTTCGTATTTAACGGGCAAAATCTGACGATACAAAATTATTCCACCGTCGGGTCTACTTGTCACATGCAGCACAAGACCTACCTGGTTATTGTGCTTTGGTAAGTGACATCAGGCGCGCGCACAGATAGCCGTGTATGACGGTAGACAGAGCTATTTTTAATCGCGCGTCGGGGTACGTGACGTGTCCGGTCAAGAATGATTGTCTACCTGAATTTTTTTACGGAACTGTAAGATCAACAGCACAAGACCTACCTGGTTATTGTGCTTTGGTGAGCGAGATCAGGCGCGCGCACAGATAGCCGCGTAAGACGGTAAGCAGAGCTAGTCAATCTCTCATCAGTGTTTTGACATGTCCGGACAAGAACGACTATCTTGTCTACTTGAGTTTTTAACGCAGTTGATGTACGCGATAAAGATTATGCGTTTTTTAAAATGAAATAGTGTCTGCAACAAGACAGAAAAGAAATAGAGTAACTTCGACATGAAGCAAAAAATTTGAACTAATATAAAAGTTAGAAGGCCGGTGTTTTGGTAGCAAAGTTGTGTGATGATTATGGTGTCATGAAACAAACAGAGTTGGACATTTGTAGAGCAAAAAACTAGTTAAATAGTTATGTGTTGAAATATGATGTTGAACAAAAAAAAAATGGCACTGTTGGACCCAGGAAACACGTGAAACTTGCTACTGCATCTTCACACGACAAGACAGTGTATGTTCAACAATGCTCGTTTGGTGTAAATGTGTGAGGCGTAGAGAGATTAAATCTGCTGCGGACAAACTAGCGCAACACATGTCTTTCTCACGCTCAGCATTTCCGTCCCTTGCCCTTTAGAAATTCTCAAGGACGGCGGCTAGATTATTAAGCCACAGACACTGTATACGATACTGCGTCGCGATGCCAGCGGTAGTTTAGATGGACATTTTTATTTGTTATATATTTGTTAAATAAACACTTTACTGTGAAAAACAAAGCAGTAGCTCAAGTTCACGTGTTAGATGTTACCATGCAACGTATAACGAAACCAAGCTGATAGCAAGCCGCCTCCTGTCCCTCCCCTTCTACTCTTCCTCCGCCCACCGCCTATGGTTATCTCATTGAGTGGACAAAGGCAAGTGCTTATCTTTCTACTCCCGCCAGTCAGCACAAACCTTCCCCCTCGCCACTTCCAGCGATTTGACCACAACAAACACGTTGCGTTACTATGCTTATCACACAGCTATAAATCTATCGGCTTGTTTATTTTCGTGTGCCGATTTTGGTACTTCGCGATTTACTAGACGTCTGATTTACCAGACCACACCTCCCCCCAAAATAGTCCGGTAAAACGAGGGTTTACTGTAATTGAACAGGTGTAAGTTTCTCTTGGTAATGGATCATCAGCCGCTGACTCGTATGCTTAGAGATTATTGTGGCATTTCCCAACTAGCTGCGAACAGACTGCAATGCTTGGCAGTGGTGCTACAGGAATTTGACTATACAGTTCTGTATGTTAAAGGAGACCAAAACATTGATGCACATGGGCTCTCAGGTTGTCGTTTCATAGCTTGGAAGTGTCAGAGCAGTTTTCATAGTTGCATGTAGGAATTAATGATGTTCTTCCAATGACAGCAAAGCATATATGAATATCCTCATAACGAGATGCAGTCTTGAGTAAGGTAATTAGGTACATCAGGGACGGATGGCCAAGTGACGTGGACTACTCCTTGGAGCCATTCTACAGAAAAAAATAATTGATTGATTCTTGAGCAAGGTTGTATTATTTGCGGCTACAGAGTTAGTTTACCACAAATAATGTGAGACAGAGCCTTACAAGAACTACACACAACAAGCAACTTAGGAATTTATTTTATGAAGGTGCTAGCACACTATGTATGGTGGCTAAAAATGAATCTGACTCTAGAACACTCTCTTTCCAGCTGTGATGCATGTTGCTACAAGAAAAATAAGCTCTTTATCTTGGGTTTTGCCTGGCAGGCCCTGGCAGCATGTGCATGTGGACACACATAGTCCACATAGAGAAAAATGTTTCTACGTGTTTGTCAATAGCTTTTCTAAGTGGCCAGAAGATGTTTGTGAGTTATTTGGCATCAGATTGGGTGAAGTCACCAAAAAGCTACATTGGTGGTTCCTGATGTATGGCATTCCAGAACACCTCATTCCTGACAGTGGGACTCATTTCTCGTCAGTAGAGTTTGACAAATTTTGTAAGTTAAATGCAATAAAATACATCTTCTCTCCACCATACCACCTGGTTAGCTGAAAATATTGCGAAGACCTTCAAGAATGAAATCAAAGCTAGTGTATAACACAAATTGCCCCTGGCTGAAGCATTACTAAGATTTTTCTAACTTAGTGCATAACTCCTGATTCTGTAACAGGAGAACACTTTAAAATTAAATAGACTTTTATGTGCATAAAACTAATGTTGGATACATTAAAAAAAATTAATAATCTGTGCTTGGATGATTGAGAGTGATTAGTACACACTTTACTTAGGTAAATTTATTAGCATTAATTCTGGTGCCATGGTTATTCTGACTTGATGATGCTAGGTGCCTTAGCTGGCCTGTTTGAAAAGTCTAGAGTAATCTCCTTCTCGTCCCAACAGTTTTGAGCCCAGCTGTGCCTACGAAAATCACACTGAAAACTCAGTGAAAATTAGAAAATGTGCCAATATAACATGCACTGACAATGCCCGCAGTAGTTTCTTTATGTAACCTCTTTTCTGACTTCAAACTTTAACTTACTCTATGTCAATTCTTTTCCACTGGTGCCCGAGCCATTAGAAATTGTTGTGCAAACTGTCTTAGAATTTAACAATGCGAACTCTGGTTATAATTATTGTGATAAGGGTCCACAGCACCAGCAGGGTGTCTTGCAAAAGTGGAATTTAATTTTCAATACATTTCCTGTACATTTCCCACATTTCTTGAGAAATTACAGTACAATACTTTAAACGTGATACTACGTTAACTTGTGCTACCCAAGCAGACAAACGATAACCATAACATTTTTACGTTAATTTAGACGTGGCGAAGATGTGTAAAATGAATTACTTTCGTCCAACTTTTAATTAAAATACTTTCCTTTACACAACTTTATAAATTGATTGAATTGTTGAACGTTCTCTTTGTTGCATTTGATGTTTCAGTCCACGTGAACAACACCGAAATGCATATGAACAGAATTGTGGGAAGAAATTTATAAAACATGACAGGCCATCACAATATATTGCATTTCTTATTTATACAGTCATAAATCAGACACGTTTCTTGACAAAAATTTATATGCAATAACATTAGTTAAGTAGATTATATTTTCCTTAAGAATTTTTCACTTAGTCCTAACAATAAAACTGAGAGCTGAATTTATTTATGTCACGTTTTATTAAACAACATACCGTACATATAAACAATTTTCGGTAAAATAAACCACTGCTAGGGGGTAAATAATTAAATTTTTAATTATAACCTAAATACCTTGAGTGTATTCATTCGTATTTCGCCTCTATAATCTCTATTCGTAGGCGCAACAATTTTATCCCTGTTATTTTCACTGTTTTTGCTGCCGATAAAATTAATGCTGTTTTTGGCATTCATTCTTATTTTCCATACGATGCATGATGAAAACTTTTCAGTTTATGGAGACATCAGTTCAGTCAACTTACACATCACAACTTCATCGGAATTGCAACCATATTTGTACCTCCTTGCTGTCGCAAAAATACATTCAATCTTTATTTAATTACAATGTTAAACAACATAAAAAATTACTAGATACCATTAAAAAAAGGATAAATAAACACATTCATTAAACTTAAACACAGGCCCGCCATTTTCTAGTCAACTTCGAGATACTCTAATCTCGCTTTCACTGTCAAAAATTGATACTGTCGATTCCCTTGCAATCAATTCTCGAATCACAGGCATTTATTTACTAAAGAAAGGGTTAAAAAATTTGCATTTAATTTGTAACTTCGCACAGAATGATAGAACTTCTGTGATTTTGAACAAGAATTTAAAAATTTGTGACTTTGTGGGTTGGGGAAAAAAAATTGTCTCTAGAAATAACTGAAATTGCAACTGTAAAACTACTGTCCAATTTCTTGATGACATGATGAAATGATTGGTGGCAAAAAATTTCTTGCAGAAAAGAAACAATTTAAATACATTTCCCGCATATTCCAGAGTCCGAAAAAATCACATACATTTCCCGTACTTCCTGCAATTTCCCAATCGCTGGACATCCTGAGCAGAGTGGTCACACCACTCACCTCCCACGTAGGTTATCTGGGTTTGATCTCGGACAGGGTTGGTTTCCGGATTTTCGCATGAGGGAATTGTGCCGGATGACATCGCTGGCCGACAGGTTTTCTCCGAGATCTCCCGTTTCCTCAGCCCCTCACATTCCGGCACTTCTCCATCGTAGGGCCACATTTCATGTCAACCTCCAAGGTACGCAGGTTACCAACAGGCTCCCAGTCATAAAGTCTGCATTCCGAGTATGAAACCCTGGCCCTCGCGTATCCTCCTCATATAACTATCATTCATTATTTTGAAGGATGTTTCAAGAATACAGCTTGGTCCCAAATTTGAAGAATATAAATAAATAGAACTGCAACTTTTACTTCATATTTTATTTGTAATGTCCAACTAGTAACTTCAGGTGTCCTTCACCTATCACCAAGAGCATGCGATAGGCTTTGCAGCTGGTCTTTTTCTTGTCTTCAAATCATAGAACTTCATATTAAAGCTGAATTGGAATAAAAATAAACACAAGTACAGTAATTCTTCAATTAAGAATAACATAATTTTTTACGTTTCTAGTGCCTCTATGGTTTAACAAAAATACCATATATAAACTGAGGATTGTGCAGTAGCTTTACATTTTATTTATGCTATATAGTGTAAGATACACGTGCCTGACCTTACCATATCTATGACAAATACTGCTTGATTTCCATGTGTACCGTGTCCACCCACACACACTAGCGTGATTTTCCTCTTCTCGCCCAGACAGCAGTTTCCGCTTGCCCTCCGTACAGCTCTGTGTCATCACGGCATTGGGCAGAGTTTTAAATGTATCATTGTCAACTTTATCATGCTATAATCATGCACAGAGTACAGTATTGGTTCACAATACTTTATTATTTTTTTATAAGATAACTTCTAAACAGCCAAATTTTGTGTCGTTACATAAAAAGAGAAATAGAACATTTGTCTTGTTATCGAGAAATAAGTTTTGTGACATTTCAATGCAGGCGAGACAGCTGTGGACGCAAGTGTTAGATATACTGCCTACTATAGTTCGAAAAATTCAAGCAAAATGGAATATAATTAAGAGTAGCTTACTGAACATGTCTTTTGTCACTGCCACAAGGATGAATTATAAACATCATAATGCAATGGAGAAAAATGGAGAAGATGCTAGCACTGTGGATATAAACACAGAACCAACACAACTGTCCTATGAACTTAGGTCTGAGTCAGATGAAGTGTTTATTTCCAGCCTTGAGTGGGTTCAGCGTTTTAAGGGCAGGTATAGTTTTTGAACAACAGAATGACAGGCGAGGTAGCAAGTTCCGACACCAGCGCAACAAATGAATTTATTTCTGAATATGAGAGATTTATTGAGGAAGATGGCTACATGCCTAAAAGAGTTTCCAGTGCAGAAGGAACTGGACTTTAGTGGAAAAAAAATTCAGGTGAAAACCTACATTGCAAAAGACGAAAGGAATATGCCTAGTTTCAAAGCTGCAAAATATTTTGTGATAGTAATATTGGCAGCAAACCCCACCGGCGACTGTAAAATGAAACCGTTACAGATAACCAAGTCAGCTGACCCACCAGCATAGAAAGGCAACTCAAAGGAGTAATTTAAAGAGTAAAACAATAAGACCTATATATATGCCCTCCACCCCTCTGTTCATGGTATGCTTCAAATCATGTACCATCCCTGCATGGAAAGAGTACTGTTCGAAAGATAACTTTGCTTTTTAAACTCTCCTTCTCATCAACAGTGCCACTAGTGACACCCTCTAGGTGGCAGAAATGCATGAAAATGTGAAAGTGGGTTTTCTCCCTCCAAACACCACCACTACCAAACAGCCAATGGAACAAGGCATCATTACTTTGTTTAAGGCCTATTATTTACAACATACATTCCAACAGCTGCTTGAATATACATTTGGTGAGGATAGGCCAATATTCAAGGCGTACTGGCGTGGCTACAACATCTTGCATGCTATCAAGAATAGTGGAAAAACAAGGACAGAGGTCACTGAAAAGTGCCTGAACTTGACTTGTGCGAAACTGTGGTCTAATTGTGTACACAATTTTAAGAGATTTGAATATACTACTCCTACTATAGACATACGCACGGACATTGTCAATATTGCTAAAAGAGCTAAATTTGACAATCTCGAAACTGATGACTTTGACGAGGTTCTGCATGCTGACATAGAAGAGCCGACGAACAAATAACTATAACAATTTGCATTGAATCCTGTACCAGACAAATACGAAATTGAAGATGAAGCAACAGAAGTGAAAACAGACATCATAGTGATAAACTATGCTCTAAACAACATTAAAATTGCATTACAAATCTTCACCGAAAAAGATGCAAATAAACACAGCTCATATAAGTACTACGAAACATAATGGCGAGTGTGAGGTGCTACAAGGATATTCCTATGGAGAGAAAGAAGCAGACAACTAAGTAGGCAACACTTCATGTATTTTTCACATCATCAAAGTAGAGAAGAAACATGAAGATGTTCCAAGTGACTTGGAATGAATTCATGGAATACATTTACAGTGGCTCTTCCCATCACTGTTACATTCCATTTACAATGTGTACTGTAAACTGTATTAAGAGCTTCTCCGTGATCACTGTTAAATTACATTATTTATTCTATGTTTTTTGATGTAGACTGTGAATTTTATCAGTGTTATAAGACATTTTTCTGTACATAAATTCTGAGGTCTGCAGTGACTTTCAATAGTGAAATACGTACTGTGCATGTTACTGTATAATAGTTGTGAGAATTAATAGAATTCCTGGACAAAGCACTCATTTACAAGTTTTCTCAGACTCTACACCATAATGGTAACAGGATGACAAAAGCCTCCAAAAAAAAAAAACTATAATTTGCTATAAATAAATTATAAAACCTCTCTCTGGAAATACCGCCCATTCATTCTTGCACTGCTCCGTAGTCACATCATGTCACCTCTCACCAGCGCTAAAGACCTAGATTTTAATTGTTGACCAAGATCTCTTCACTATACTTCCTTTTACTCTTTCAGGCACACATGCACACACACACACACACATACATGAACTAGAGCACCATGCACAAGCAGACAGGAAAGAAGCCTTAAGGTCGGCATGACTTTGACAAATGAGGTAAAGGAACAAATCCACACATAGCTGCTTGATTCTTAGTTTCTTGGAAAATCAACCAACTTATTTTATCGAAAAAACTTCGAATTATTAGGACATGATGACTGTCTGGGCCATAAAAAGCTTAGTATTACAAATTAACTGTATTTAGAATTAACAAAATTCTATAACACGTAAGCTTATGGTTGAATTTTGGGGAATAAAGGATATCAGAAATAGAAAGTTTAAAATTAACTAGTTTTACAGTAAGTAGTTGGACTTGTCTCCAATGCTGTAATTTCACTGTTCATTGGGATTAACTTGCACGATGGCACGCTGCCGGCCAAACAACTTGACATGTGTTCAACTGACCTGACTCTATTTGTGTCATTTCAAGTTGCGTTCACTGTTTTCAGGAACATAACCCAGACGTAAAACGAGGACTTTATGTACATACAAGACAAAATAATACACATATTCAATCTTAAAAAGCTATGTATATATTTTATTTGTTGTCGTGCATGACGTTGTTATAAATGTTACTGGAAAGTTCATCACAGATTCAGTAAGTAAATGCATATATTAGCTACATGATTAAAAATGTTATTTTAACTAGCCATGGCTACGCCAAATTTCACGATGTCCGTTTGAAGAATGATTTGTTGTAGTTAATTCTAGAACCATGCCAAGTTAAACATTAAAAATAATTTTAATATAGAGGTGGTTTTGTTTGTGTCAATAATAATACTGTGGCATTGCAGGACAAGGGGTTTTTCATTATTGGTGAATTAGTATTTCATGCAATCTTTACCTTCTAATACAATATTTAAATTTTAACTTTTATTTCAATGGTCTCAGATCCAGAAAGGAAGAGTAAAGGCACAGTTCTTTTGTTCCCGTATACACTATATTTCAGATAGAGTGAAATGTTTGTTGTTATGGCCAGGTGGCCTTGGTAGGAGGCAGTAGCTTTGTTTTTATTATCGTGTTCTGATTGTTTCCATGGGAGTTTTGGCGCTGTATGCTGTTATTGCGTAGTTTTTAGTTTTGCCTTTGAAGGTTCTAGGTAATGGAACGAATGACAAGGGTCATGCAACCGAGAACCAGCCAATGAGAACATGGTGTGTGGTGTCCCTTCGCTCTTTGTTCTGGAAAGTTTTGCCTCCGTCATGTTAATCGAACTCATGACGCGAGACGGATAGGACGCGCACGGCGCTACGGCCAAAATTTTTACATGAAGTACAGTTCGGGAGTGATAAATTTAACATATACATGTAGCACTGAGACCTCTTCTTTAACCTTTTTTGGACACTTTTCAACTCTATGAAATTTGTTTCCACCCGTACATGTAGGCCATTAGGTGGAGAGAGCCAGTATGGCTTCTCATTCTTCTTCGTCGTGTGTGTGAACACCGTGTGCCAAATTTTCTGAATTTGTCTTGTCTAATCTTCTGATATAGTTGTGCTGCGTTTTTACTAATACATTGGCGCATGTCAGTTGCGTCAAGCTGTAAAATCTTTAACGCTCGCCCCTCGATTTTTTATACTTGCTATCTTAACCTTAAAGTCTTAGCATGCACCCGCACATTGCCAATTACCATGTTGCCGTTAAGTTTAGCTTGTAAGATTGTTAAGTCGCAGTCTTTAATTGTAAAGCCATAATTACTTACGTTAATATGTTCCAGTGTTTATCCAATGTGTATTTTCATTGTATAATTGTATCACACAACTTTGTTAACCTTCCATGAGTGTTTGTTTACAAATGCGGCCGAGCGCCAAACCAGTATTACCAATCCCGTGCACGGACTCTATAAAATAAAGTGCATTCACAAATGAATACGGGAAAATACACACGTAATTATACATTGTATTTGTTCCTTGTGCTTTGAAATGTATTTAATATTCATTCAAGTGTTTTTGTACCTTACTTTTAGTGTTTAACGGCAACACGCGTATTATTTACTTTAGTCAGGATTTTTATTTTGTGCGGCAGAGTAGTTTTTAAACGAGGAAGTAATTTATAGTGTGAGGGTGGCACAATCGTAGCAGGGACAGTCACGAGCTCTCGTCGGCCATTTTGCGCCGCCCACCTAATGGTACTTTCAGCCCTTCTGGCCAGTATAAAAAGGGGGCAACCTGCCCTAGTTCTTCAGTCGTCAGGGACTTGGCCTAACCGCCGGGTCATTCTGGCACTCCTCCTGAGCGGTTGATGTCTGTGAGGTGCCGCTCACTCCCTACCGATCTGTTTGTTGACGTCCGCAAGGTGCCAACAGATTACCCTAACCCAACCTACCTTCCTAACATACACGCTGGGGTTGATGTCCGCAAGGTGCCCCAGCCCCACACACAACAGTCCATCACAGAGGGTTGATGTCCGCAAGGTGCCCTCTGCGATACCTTTCCTCAAATTTGTCTGATGGCGAATCCTTCACCCCTACCAAAACTTCATGTCACCATTCCTACCTGACTGTCGGGACGACTAAGGGGAAAAGCCAAAGCCAGTGTGACTAGTTGTTAACCCACAGACGTGGCAATGTAGCCGAGTTAAACTTTGTAGTGTGGATACACTTAACCAGTTCTTAGATATTTCAGAAGTTACATTAATAATTGCAAGTTTCTCAGGATCAAGGAGTTGATCACCATAAAACCTTACCAGTACGAACTTTGTCAGTTATTTCAGAGGGGCCCGCAGCGCCATAGTTGAGTCGCTAGCAGTACAAGAGTTGGAAGTTATGTAGATGTTATAGCTCTCCTCGGGGTCAAAGTGTTGATTGCCAAGTACTCACTGCCACTAGCAAGGTCTCAGTTCTTATATAGTAATTATATACTTGTTTCAGTATGTCTCGGCCCAAAATATTTTGTATCTTATGTTGAAATGGCCCGAAGCGCCTTGTCAAGTCAGTGAATAGTATGCTTTCTTGTATCATGTTGAAACGGCCCAAAGCGCCTAGTCTAGCATTGAAGAGTATGCCTTGTATCTCATGTAGAAATGGCCCAAAGCGCCTAGTCTAGCATTGAAGAGTATGCCTTGTATCTCATGTAGAAATGGCCCGCAGCGCCCTGTCTAGTTCCTATGTCTCATTGTAGCTTAAGCCTTTGTATCTCATGTCGCAAACTTTATTGCATCTTGTGTCGAACCATTGTGGAGCTTTGTATAAAATTGGGACAGACCCCAACCTTGATCATCAATCCTGTGTACTATGTCCATACAGATGTATAACTTGTATCAAGTGTCGTGTTCTGTTGTGAATATACACATTCTTTGAAACCTAATTTACATGGTCTTCTCTTTTAATGAAACCTACTTGCACACCTGTGATAGTCAATCTAAGGCGAATGACTTATGCTTTCCCCATTTATTTATGTGAAGATTCACCTTCTCTGTGCTGCATTACTAGGCTTTTCCTGTTGGCTTACTCGGTAGTCACTCACTGGGTCAAGATTAGCTCTAACTCGAGAAGGATTACCCAATACTCATGCTCTATATCTTAATATCCTTCTTGAGACTCATGGTCTAAAGCAATTATGCAACCAGTAAACCCAATAGCCGCAAAGAAGGGCGTCAACATGTCTGTGAACTGAATCCACCGTGCTAAGATTTGAACAGTGTGTTTAATGTCTATGTAAACTGAAATCTTAATAAACCAGAAAGGTTGGATTATAATGAAATACATAATTTTGGTACTAACCATTCTAAATTGACCAGTGTCTGTAGAAATTCCAAATTTGGCCTACAGTGCAACATAACCTACAAAAGTACTGCCAATAAATTCTTGAGTACTTGACACCAGGTCGGGAGACCTGTACCAGCTTTTAACATAGCTTTTTTTTGGCTGAGTTATCATCGAGCTAGTGCACTAGTCTAGGAGGACTGGTGTGCCACATTCTGGCTGCCCAATGTGTTGCTGATAGCTAAACAACAAGGGTTTTCCACTTCCTGAGGGAGTACGGTCAGCCTGCGGGAGACTGCTGTTGGTACAGGAAAAATAAACGGCCGGGAGACATGGATCTGATTATGAGAGCATCGAGGGAGCAACACCTGAAAACTGTAAGTTTAAATCATTATTTGTCAAGGTTGTGTCTAACTGACAAGCTGTATTATTGTGGACATAAGCCATTGCAATATTATGTCATCCCAGAAATCTTAGAAAGAGACTAAGAAAGACATACAGCGAAATACGAAATAATAGAGAACAAGCAGAGTTGGCTGTAGTCAACACATCCATGAACCAAAACAACAGAATATGAACGATCCCACAAGGAATTAGTCAATAACAAGTAAAGGACAAAAATTAATAATAATTAACAACCAAAAATAAAAGTTGAAATACAAAACAAATTAATGTGTAAAACTCAGGACATCACAATTAAGACAACACAGACAATACTGGAATGAATACAATAATAGAAGCAAGACAGGATAACGACAACGTCACAGAGAACACACAACGATGAAGAAACAAAAGAACACGGTGGATTTCCAAGGCCAACTTTTCGTTATTCTGTATTAGTATATTTTGGTACTTGGTTTTTTTTTACAAGAAAAGTGCTTACATATTGTAATATTGCTATATGGAATTTAGCTACATATATTCTGGTGTATTCTGAATACAGTTGTTATGTTCAGGTAGGAACTACTTGGAAAAATCAGAAGGGCAAGAGGTTTTTCATTATTGGTGAATTAGTATGTTATGCAATTTTTATTTTCTAACATAATATTTAAATTTTAACTTTTATTTCAATGGTCTCGGTTCCAGAAAGGAAGAGTAAAGGCACAGTTCTTTTATTCCAGTATGTTCTAGATTTCAGATAGTGTGTAATGTTTGTTGTTATGGCCAGGTGGCCTTGGTAGCAGGTAGTAGCTTTGTTTTCCTTTCCGTGTTCTGGTTGTTTTCACGGGAGTTTTGTCGGTGTTTGCTGTTATTGCATAGTTTTTAGTTTTGCCAATGAGGAATCTAGGTAATGGAACGAATGACGAGGGTCACGCCACCGAGAACCAGCCAATGAGAGCATGGCATGTAGTGTCCCTATGCCATTCGTTCTTGAAAGTTTAGCCTCCGCCATGTTAATTAAATTCGTGACGCGAGCCGGATAGGATGCATGTGGGGCTACGCCCCAAATTTTTAGATGGCAAATGTAACATGTATGGGTAGCACTGAGCCCTTTTTTCTTCTTTAATCTTTTTTTCAGCCACCTTTCAACTCTATAAAATTTGTTTTCACCCGCACATGTAGGCTGTAAGGTGCGGAGAGCCAGTATGGTTTCTCATTCTTCTTCGTCGCGCGTGTGTTCACCGTGTGCCAAATTTTATGATTTTGTCTTGTCTAATCTTCTGACATAGTAGTGATGCGTTTTTACTTATAATCCACCGTGTTAAGATTTGAACAGTGTGTTTAATGCCTTTGTAAACTGAAATTTTAATAAACCAGAAAGGTTGGACTATAATGAAGTACATCATTTCGGGACTAACCATTCTAAATCAACCAGTCTCTGTGGAAATTCCAAATTTGGCCTACAGTGCAACATAACCTACAAAAGTACTGCCAATAAATTCTGGAGTACTTGACTACAGGTCGGGAGACCTGTACCAGCTCTTAACCGTACCTTTTTCTTGGCTGGGTTATCATCGAGTTAGTGCACTAGTCTAGGAGGACTGGTAGGCCACAATATATTCTAATGAGAGACATAACTTGCTGCAGCAACTGGCTAACATTTTAGCACCATTGAGTGGATCTTCATCTATAACTAAGCCATTGCTCTGGATCTTTATATCACAGACAACAGTACAGTGTATGGTATTTCCGTGACTTGGCTAACAGTTGCGGATTCCACAGCTATGTTAACAGTAAGAACATGGTGGCATGTATGTTGTAATGCACTGTATGTGTAGGAGAAAGCAGAGAGTTGCTTATTTCTCAAAAATTCCATCACCACTAATTCTTGTTCCAAATAATTTGAATGCATACATGACTAAGACGGTTGCTTTCAGAAAATGTTTTAAAATTGTTAAATTACCTACACAGAAACCCAAGAGCTTACTTTAAAAATTGTTTCTTTAGTACCATGCCATGCAAGTAAAGTCATGCAAGGCAAGCTTCGAACTGAAAGAACGATTTTTCGTTGAGCAATCTGAATGTAGAGGCAATAAAGCAAGAAGCACGTAAGAAAGAATCACCTCACGACGCCTCAAATATAAGTAATACCTGCAAGCAGGTAGAAAATGGAGCACTGCTCACATGAAAAAAAGTTTCAAATTTTTGAATTTTTTTAAAGTATGAATTCTTAGGAAAAATGGCTAAAAAATACTGTTTTACTGTAATTTTTTTCATACAATCATTTCAGTGCTGTTATTAAGCATATTTAGGAATATAAAGTAAAATGAAATGTGTTTGGTCAGCGAAACAGTGATTTTGTTCAGAACATTGGTGAGAGATATTACGAGAAGCAAGAAGTAGTGCCAGAATAAAGGGGGGAAGGGCTGTAAAGCATACTACAATATTTACTGTCATGTCATAAATAAAGTAAGTCTTGAAACAGCCAATAGTTGTCAACCCTAAATATAGAGGCACTTACTCTAGTGGCACTTATTTTCAAGTACCTAACAGCAAATGTATCCCCCCTTTTTTAGACAGAATTTGGTAAACAGTCAACAAAACCTCGCAAGTAAAATACAGTACAGCATTTATTGACTAGCACATGTATTGAAGCCTTCAATATTGAATTGGTATTTCTAAAAGATTAACAAGCATAATTTTTATGTTATGCATTATATTTACTACAGAAAGTCTTCCAACAATGTTGTCTTAATAGAGCATAATGTTTAATTTGTGCACATGTTTAACTCATAGTCAATGTCATAGTATGAAAATAATTTTTTGTCTTACAATTCGAGTTTTGGTAAAATAATTTTTCCAATACATTTAAAGTATTCACTTAAAATACGATGATTGCTTTTACTGAATTGGCTGAAATGAAAAGTGGGGCGCATATTGTAATTGCATATTTATGCTTAAGTTATCGGAGGATGAAAATTGTTTCTACTCTACTGTTAGTGAATTAGCCAAATCAAGGTCACATTACTTTAATGAACTTGAACTAACCATAAACGGTTTCAGAGAAGTAACTTGTTTGAGTAAGCCATATTTTCTCGGTCACACGACCAAGATATTCAATCAACAGAGGTTAGGTTAGTTGTCAAATGCAACAAAAGCAAATACCTTGGTTCACTTTTTGGATGCAAGCAAACTTCACTCGGATCACTTTCTAAATTACTCATGTTGAAACTTCACTCTACCCATGCTAATTTTGTGACAGTATGTAAACATCTCTTTTTTGTCCAATCCACTTTCTTCCATACTCAGCTGTGCTGAATGTATGTAGTGTCTTCAATTAATTGGTTGCAGTTTAACCTTGCGATAAAGATATGGCTGAAAATAATTAAAAAAAGACAGAGCTCAAAATATTGCAGCATTGCAATGTCGTCAACATGTGAAACTACTTATGTTTTTTTTTTACTTCAAGGACCACTCCATGTTGAATTAACAGGAGAGGCCACAATTATATTTCTGACCTACCTAACAATTTGAGATTCTCGCTACAAAATTATTTAAAATGGTTAAAATATATATTTTCTCGCGGATAGCTATTATAAGTTTTAGGAGTAGAGCCAGAATATTCTTGATGTATTCTTTAGTATCATTCTTCAAAAAAATATTAAATAATTATATATTTGTTTCAATACGTGTGTCTATGGGAGAGAGTGAATTTATAAGTTATTCGTTACGAAAAATTAACTGTTGTGGGGAAATTGCAAGAAAATAAATTTATGTAAAAGCAATACTACCATGATTATGAAAAATCAGCAGCAATTTTACTGACAAATACACCTCGGACTCGCACAGCATGGATTCGCTTACCACGAATTCACACAACACGAGAATAAAAATTACGTATAAGATTCAACTAGCGTGACATAAAACTCACATAACGTGAGCGGAAAGTGATGCTTAAATCCCTTGCTCTATGCTTGCCATCGCTCGTTCACATGTGAATGCCAGTTGGGTGACGGCAAGACAGGCAGACATATCGGGTCTCCTGCCCTGTTATCTTTTCGAGACCGTAATTGCTGAGCATGCGTGCGCACGAAACGGTTACATGACAGTTTTTTTTAACCACAGGCGAACATCTCATGTAATAAGCTACAGTTGTTTTTAAAATAATTTGACAACTTTCGCTGTGTTACTGATAGTTAATGTTTATTTGTTGTGAACATGAAAATGTGCAAAAGAAGTGCCGATTGATGAAGTAGTAGCAAAAAGGAAGACAATTTTACTAGAAACCAAATTAGAAGTTATTCAGCGCTTTAATAACCATGTAATCGGCCATTTTGAAAAGTAGAAATTACCTCCAGAAACTGTTTGTTGACGTTAGATGCATTAACTTCTAGGGAAGTGAGAGTGCGGAATTAAACACGAATAATGAATCTTGCATTAGTAGTGTTTGGAATAAGTTATGTCCTTCCTTTAGAGAAGAATTCTGTGGTATTCAATCTGTTGAGAAACAGTTGGAAGAAGTAGTAGAGGAAGTAGTTGAAATAGAAAAAAAAACTTGGTTTGAGGAGCTCGACACAACAGATGCCAACAAACTGATCACTTCACATGTGAAACTCACTGCAGAAGAACTCATTTAACAGGATGAGATAAGATGTAAAGAGATGGAAATTGGCCATGATACTGCCACTAAAGCTGAATGAGAACTGACAGCAAATGACCCAGACTAAGTTTTTTTTTAGAAAAATAAATAAAGCATACATGATTTTAGAAGATGAAGATTCAAATAAGAAAAGAAGTTCTACTTCAAATATGACATTGGCAAGATGTGTTACATGTACAGAGACACGTACCACAAGCAAAAAAAAAGTGTTAAAAACTAATGCAGGTAGAAATTTTTATTGCACATTTCATTACTTCACACAGCAGGCCCCTGTGAACTCAGCTGTGGCGGCGGATGTGACAAGCTGAGAAGATGCTGATATGCCAGCAACCCCCCCCCTCCAATCACTCCCTCCTCGACGATGTTGACACAACAACCACTGTGCAGGAGAGTGCCTTGATAATGTGCCCTTGACAGAAAAACAAACTTACTTACCTGCACATCAGCCGTGACAAAGCTTACGTGCACTCTTTTGTTTCGGTTTCGTAGATGTTTTTAAACTATATTTACAGGTGTTCACCATTTCACATGCTTTTAATAAGTGGTTGTTTAATTTTGGAAACATTATAGAATTTTTAGGGAGAAAATAATGGGGCAAACTGCAGTGTGTTTGCCAAAACAAGTAGTTATGCCTTGTGCTTATTTTGTTCTCAGATGCTTATAGATACTGTTTAAATAAAACGTACCTATTCTATTTTCTTTCTTTGTGTGTCTGACATGATTGATATGTATCTACACCATTCATTTGTCTGGAAAGTGCTTGTTTTGTGAATATTCTCAAAACAACTACGAAAACGTACATTTTTCCCACGGAAATAGTTGGAACTCACGTAACGTGGATTCAAATAGTGCGAGCATTTCATGGAACACATTACTCGTGTTATGCGAGTCTGAGGTGTAATGCACAATAATTGGTTTTAATAATGTTTCACTTACATAGATCACTATATCAAAGTAGCAAAGTTGAACTGGCATTCATTGAGACCCAAGTTCAATACCCTGGTTCCGGCCAAAATGATTTGGGTTTTCCATGTCCAGAAATCTTTCCAAGCGATTGCTGGGATGGTTCGTTAACAAAGGCCATGTCCGACATCACTCCCAGCTCTTGTCATTGTACCAAGTTGTGTATCATTGTTTCTAATGACCTTGCTGTCCACGAGACGTGACGCCCCCTTACCTTACCTATGTCAACATAATACTGCTTACGTCCCATAGCTATACACATCATTATAGCAAAGTAAAATTACATGCAACCCACTGTTCCACACATCTCTAAATATGAGACAGTACCTTCTATGTCCCTTAATTATGTAGATGTCTATATAATTATATTGTGTAAGTATGTACATGCATATGCACCATGCCAGCGCACACATTAAAGTACATTAAAACCCTCTTAATACGTTTTTGAAAATATTACTCTTTTTGAGCTTACTTAGAAGGAAACTTCTTAAAGGGGTTGTCTCTGAAAAATACAAAACTAATATACATTAAACAGTTTACCGGGTTGTGGTTATATTAGTATATCTAAAATGTAACATATTATACTAAAAAATGTTACATCAACAACTTGACAAAAAAAGCATATAATAGGAGAGATCATATAACAGCACTTACCTACGTAGTAAGATTTTCAAATTGAAAATAGAATGTAATGTACATACCTTACTGTACTCAGTGATGCTTTTTCCAATACAAAGAACAAAAATAAATAATCACACTTACACAAATCACACATGTTCCACACATTTTTGAAACAGTATCTATCAAGTGATGTTTTCTTCAAACTTTCTGAAAAAATATTGAAAGTGTACATCTGCAAGTCCCAGAGGCTTCTGTGTATCTGGTCAGGAACATTGAATGTGTTCATCAAGAAACTACTCAAGCCCTCTAAATAGTCCACACATTGGTGGTGGTTTTGGATTGGTGGAGTCACTGTCTTCATCAGGTTCACTTGTTTCTTGATGTTGTTCACACAATTGTTCCACATCTTGTTCTTCACATGGAGGAAGGCAATCCTCATTGTGGAGACGAATTCTTGAGGTGTGATGGTGGTTTTAAACTGGTCTTGCACACTAGACCACATTTTACAGCTGCTATCATCTTCATGTGCTTCATTTCTGCTTGCTAGCACAATATTTTTTTCAAACCCAGCTTTCCGAAAACAGTTGGCAATAGTACCCCGACTCATTGCATTCCAAGCCATTGCTAGCATGCCTACCGCATCACACAAGTTGAATGTGTAACTGTACTGACTAGAATTCAGTCTTTGCAAAAGTTGCACAACAAGGTGTTTCCTGAATTTTTGTTTGATGGATTTGATGATCCCTTGATCCATCGGATCCAGCACTGATGTGTGATGTTCACAGGCAGAAAGTGAACTTCTACATGCTTAAAATTTTCCACATTCATCGGATGAGAAGAACACTTTGCTGCCATCTTCCAGTGTAAACAAATCAAAAACTACTTGAAAATCTCACATGTCATCCATCCAGATTTGCTGTTTTCATATGTGCAAGGTATTGAATTAACTTGTTTAAAACAATGAGGTTGTTTTGCTTTTCCTGTAACAAGGATGGGAAGTTTCTCAGTACCAATCATGTTAGCATAACTAACGATGGTTATTCCTTGCTTGTCCACTTTACGCCCACTACAGCTACTACTCTTAAACGTGTAGATTTTGCCAGGTAACATGTTCAAAACAAGCCAAACTTGTCAGTTTAAAAATGTCTGTATCATCATACTTTGACAACAAGTTTGGAAGAATTATTTCTTTCCAACTTGCTTCTAAAGTCAACATTAATGAAATGTCCCTTGCTCAATGATACTGATTGAAAATAGTTCTGCCTCAGTATAGCTCAGTGGGTATAATAAAGGTCTTGAATAATGTTAATATTGATATAAGTTACTTGATACTGCTTCAATGGCCCTCGCTCGCCATAGAACTGAATAAACCAGATCACTGATCTGCAATTGAGCCTAGTCACCGAACCCGTCGCCGGTTGTGAGTTATGCATATGATGAACAACCGATTCTAAACTTTGTCACAAATTATTCTTTAAAGGCGTGATTCCGGTTTCCTTGGTCTGGCAAAGCACAAAAATAAACTAATTGCACCCGATCAAGACCAATCGTCTTGTTACTGCTTACAATTCATATCCCAGGACATATACTCTGCTGGCGACACTTCCGCGAGATGAGGCCCAGCCACGAGGACGGAAACGCGTCTGCCTGCCTCGAACCCATTGTCATCTGTGACCGTTGCTCACCTCTATTTTCGTGTGTGTGTGTGTGTATGTGTGTGTGTATATATATATATATATATATATATATATATATATATATATATATATATATATATATATATATATATATATATATATATATATATATATATATATATATATACAGGGTGAGGATGCTAACTGTTTAAAGCTCCCCGCAGTGACACTGGGGACTCCGAGACAAGTGATTCGACATAGGACATGTAGGGTCCAAACGGATGGGAAAGGCCCCCGAAAATTCGCCTTCAAGTTTCCATGACGTCACATCCGGAGTGTCCGCATCAGGCGCGTACGAACGAGTATTCAAAGGAGTTCCTTCGATCCAACCTGACTCTGTGGCTCAGTGTCTGCGTCAGAACCTTATAAACTTGCGGTCTGAGGTTCGTGTCCCAGTGTCGACAATTTGTTATCAACGTTACTTTTTGCAATTTTAACTTACTTCAACTGTTATTTCATCAATATCATAACAATGTCCCCGTAAGCTTCATGATAGAGAACAATTGATACAAGCTTGTCCGCAAAAGTGCATACCGAGCCAACAGCTCGTCTTTACTAACAACTTTATTGAACATGCATAAAACAAATACAAACTAATGGGGTTGTAAACAAAAAATGTAGAACACAGCTGAAACTAAATAAAATAAATTATGGAGCAAAGGGTTACAAATTGTATTCTGGTATGTGCGATAAATTCAAGATTGCAAAACAATTTGTTCCGGAAATCTAATAAAAAAATTAAAAGCCATTGGTTTGCATTGCAATGTAGGCAAGGTGGTGAGAGGGTTTTACGGCCCTTTAACGACATCTTACAAGCCGATGAGGGTGATGTGAGGTGAAAGAACAACACAACATCCATGCCCGAGCAAGTATTCGAACCTAGGGCCTCTCGCATCGTAAACTGGCGCCTAACCCACTATGCTAGAGGACGGCGCGATATCGAAAAAAAAAAAAAACAGGGCTTAAATTATAACAAAAGGGGAGGGGGCAGAAAGGGACATTTGCCCCGGGCTGCACATTCTAGAGGGCCTCGTTTTTGAATAAGTTAAATGATTACAACGAATGGGCTTTTATTGAGTTCTCATTAACGTTGATGGTATCTGTGAAATATATTTTAAGTTTAAAGTGTGTGTAAAGACGTCACTGATCTATGACGACGCAGTGAAGGTAAGATAATATGGAGGGAGGCCTATAAGCGCACATTATCATTTCAACCACGGCCGTAGACTTCAACTAAACAAAAAAAAAAAAGGAGGAAAGGTAGACTGAGATTTATGTTTCTCCTGGCCTTGTATTCTAACAAAGAAGCCCTGATCGTTATTTCCCGATCAAGATGTCAATTCCGATAAACTTAGAATAATCCCAAGAAAACGTTTGGAATGTTTGAATGATACATATTTGGAGGAGACGGTAAACAAATAGTAAATCACTACACGAGAGATTGTGGTGTGATGTGTAGAACTGCAAGCCGCAGCTGACAGACTGACTAATCTCATTTCTGCTACATACAGTAATTTATAGACACTTGTCCGATACGTAACAATTCATGGTCTTAAATGCATTGTTTTAATTTTTTTTGCTTTATTTTGGTTGTTTTTACTCCCATTTAACTCAGTTGAACGTGATAAAGAGTTGTATTGCTTTTTAGTGTGACAGCTTGTGTAAGAATAAAGCTGTAAATTACATGTTTTATGAGTCAGTTTATATGCATAAAATGAAATGTTAAAAATCCGAAGTGTTAAAATAAGATTACATATTTCTGTACAGTGATCCAAAAGGATTGTTAATTACAGTACCGTATCTGCTCTCGTATAAGAGGAAAAATATTTTTGTGTCATCGGAACTCTGTAGGAGGTGAGTGTAATTATCAGGCTAGCAGTTGGCTGCAGACACTGTGGTATGCTGATGTTAAGCAATTTTTCACGTAAACATCTCGTGAGTTGCGTGTGGTTATGTGCGGTGTTTGCATTGCTGTTGAGACTGTACCGGTTTACCTCGACTACTTCCGCTCGCTCTCTACCTCCCTAGCTTATCTCCAACAATTATATCTCTCACGCACACGCACATAGACTGTCGCCAGCCAGACGACAGAAGTTGGTGAGAACTTTTATGGGTAGAAGTGTGCCTTGGTGCCAGCTTCTAGCTCAGATAAAAAAAAAGATCAACCAGAACTAGCATAAAAATTAATAAAAAAGAATCTGCCGGCCCAGGTTGTTTGACATTCTTTTATAGTTCTCCACGTTACAGTGATAATTTCCCCATGACCTCCTCCTGTAAATTGATACGTATGAAGTAGTATATATTGCCGTCTCTTTTGCTGGTAAAAATGATAGCGTACTGATTTCCTCACGTTTCTTGTGATTAATGACTGATTACCCCTCCTACCTGGACGCCCCTCGATAACACTGACAAATCGTAACTCGGGCAGCTTCTCCCCCTATTTAGTCCGAGTTATCGAGGGTTCACTGTATATGTATAACTGTGTGTGTGTATATATATATATTTATTTATATATAAATACGTAGGATAAGTCTGAATAACACAGACAAACGCTGGAAGGTGATTCCTTAGGGAAAAACAATACAAAAATGTAAGAATCACTTTTCACAATAGTTGGATTTCGAAATGATTTATATTATAAGTTTGAATAACACATACAAATGCTGGCAGGTGATTCCTTAGGGAAAAACAATACGAAAATATAAGAACCACTTATCTCAATAGTCAGATTTCAAAATTATTTAAATAAAATATTTTAGAAAGTAATTGTGACTAAGCAACAAATAGTTTTTTGTGTAATGGAGATCATTCCCCTTGGGAAATGTGGTTGAAAAGATAAACCCCCTTCATTGTGGAAATGGAGGTTGCCGACCTGCATTTGCATGAAACTTATTAACAAACACTAGTAAGGGATTTATTTTATGTATTTAGTAATCAGCACGTTAATATTAACAAAAATAGGTAATCTTGTCTGAACACTCCAAGGTGAACCATTTGCGAGAAATCTGTGGTGACGTTATTCAAAACGGACAGGTAGGCAATTCCCCACACATGGGACATGTAACTATGTTGAAAGATGAATACTGCATTAATATTATTTAGCAATCTACACGATACTTTACACATTAACACAGAGCTGCCAATGTGCACCTAAGGCACTGAAACCAAATGGGGTGCATTTTTCGCCATAACAAACTGGCTCTATGAATTTGTTCTTACGTAATGAATACAGAATATATTAACATCACACCATGACTGTTCAATGCATTTGTGGACCTGCCACACGTGTTATGTGATTCCACACCTGATTACATTGAGCATGATGTGTGTTGATTCCATGCCAGGTGCATAAATTGCAAACTTTATGCACATACCTTGCAAACGGCAACATTTAGAGGGAAAGCACACAACAAATTACATATGCATAGTTAGCATCCTGACCTATGATTCATAACAAATTAGGCCTCAGCATCACGAAGGTTAATGCTACATCACGGTTGCAACCCTTATTTGTTTTACTATGTTAAATTGTGATGGCAGCAATGAAAATTGCAGAGATTGTACATAATTGTCCAATTACACATAGTCATACATGTCTCTGTTCCATGTCAAATACTTTCTGTTATGTTTACAACAAACACAGGTTTAAGCTTACACTTCAAGGTGACCGATCATCTTACGAAACCTCGCGTACCACATGTTGTACATATGATTTGTTTAAATTTTTAATAAGGAGTAAGCGGGTGAAGTTTGTTGGTGATTTTCAGACCCATACGGACAATTTACACATAATTAATAAAATAAAATGTGTACGTGTTTCGAGATGAGACATTTGAGAAACTACCCCCTTAACTTCATTTTGTAACACAGATAAGGCTCACTGTAATTTTAATGTGTAAAGTTTTGTGTACATTGGTCAATTATAACAATGCAGTGTCCGTCTTTCGTCATAGTTACACGTCCCTTGTATAGTGGATTACCTACCTGTCAGGCCACACACACACACACACACTTTCTGTTTAGAATAATGTTACCACTGATTTCTCGCAAACGGTTCACCTGATAGTTTTCGGACAAGACAAACTTTTTTGATAATTTTAACGTGCTGATTACTAAATATATAAAATAAATCTTTTACAAGTGTTTGTTAATAAGTTTCAAGCAAACACAGGGTGGCAACCCCCATTTCCACAGTGAAGGGGGTAGATCTTCCAACCACATTTCCCGAGATGAATGATCTCCATTATACACAACAATATTTGCCTATTTGTTGTTTAGTCAAAATTACTTTCTGAAATATTTTATTTTCATCATTTCAAAATCTGACGTTTGGGGGCACAATTTCGGGAAGTGTGCTTAATAGATTTTAATCTTATTTTTTCCTAAGGAATCACCTGCAAGCATTTGTCGGTGTTATTCAGACTCATCCTGTTTATATAAACACAGCATGTTCAGGAATGAATGAGGGTAAATCACATGGGGGTTATACAACATGAAAAGAAAAATTATTCTTTGGAGAACATTTGTCAGGAAATAACACCCTGCAAAGGTGAAGGGACAAACACAAATGCCCAAATTTGATTAGCGCGCTTTCCGAGGCGCCAGTCCAGTGGCTGAGAGGGCGAAAAATAGCAGCCAAATTAAAAACAAAACAGCAGGACAAATGCAGGTGGCAGGTTTTTCGGCATATGCACAGAGTAAGTGAGACAAACAAGGCACATCTTTAAAAAAGATGTTAAAAATTCCACCCTCGTACCTCAACGCAGGCGTTGCTGCACTGAAGCATGCTGTCTCCAACTCTTTTAAACACTTGTGGTGCCTCACATAGCTGTTCACAAGCCGCCGTAATACATTGTTAAATCAAACTCTGTCTTAACTGATGTCACGTAGACTTGGCTCTCTCTTAATGTGGCCCCACAGAAAATAATCAAGAGGGTTTAGGTCCGGCGAAAGGTGTCATTCAGATGTTGTCGCACAGCAAGTGTGTAGAGGGCTAGGGAACCATTTTGCAGAAACCAGATGTTGAACTAGATGGTTAGTAGCATATCATCTAGCAAATCTGGGAGGATGTGTTGCAGAAAATTGAGGTATGCATTATTGTAGAGTTGCTGGGGTAGGGCATGTTGCGACGTTGTCACAAATGTAGCACACCAGTCCTCCTACACCAGTGTACTAGCTCGGGGATAACCCAGCCTAAAAAGGCAAGGTTATATGCTGGAACATATCTCTTGATCGGTGGTCACGTACTCCAGAATTTATAAGTAATAATTTTGTAGGTTATGTCATACTTTAGACCAAATTTTGAATTTTCACAGTCACCATCAGAATTTTAAAGAAAAGGTTCGTCCTGAAATAATATACTTTACTGTTTTCCACTATTTCTGGTTTATTATATTACTGTTAACATCGGCACGAAATACATTACCCCAGTCTTGGCATGGTAGATCCGATTCACAGAAAGTTACAAGCAGAAACACAGCATCTTTATAACAGGCGTTTAAATTAGGCAAGAAATTTGCACACGGTGAACACACACACGGCGAAGAAGAACGAACGAGTAGCCATCCTGGCTCTCTGCACCTAGCGGCCTACGCGCATGGGCGGAAAACGAATTTGGTAGATTTTAAGGTTGTCCAAAAGAAGGTTAAAGAAGAGAGACCGCGGTGCTACCCGTGCATGTTAAGTGTTTCACTCCCGAACTTTTACTTCATAAAGTTTTCTTGGGCCGCAGCCCCGCGCACGTCCGCTCTGGATCGCGTCACTACTTATTCTTAAACATGGCGGAGGCAAACATTCCAGAACGAAGGGGCGCCACACGCTTTGCTCTCATTGGCTGGTTCTCGGTGGCGTGACCTTCGTCGTCATTCGTTCCATGATCTAGAACCCTCTAGGGTATAATTATCAACTACACATTAAATAAACAAATGGCGCCAAAACTCCCGCGGAAAAAACTAGAACACAAAAGAAAAGAAAGCTCTTGCCTCCTACCAAGGCCACCTGGCCATAACTATAAACATTACACCCTAACTAGAACATTCAGGAAAATGACTGTGTCTCTACTCTCCCTTTCCGAAGCAGAGACCACTGAAAATAATCTTACAAAATTAAACATATTAGAAAATGATGATCACATAAGACATTAATTCACCAGATAAAATAAAATCCCCTGTCCTGCAATGCTACAATGTGACCCAATCAAACTGTTGTGAACAACAATCCCTGCCCACACATTTACTTGAAACCACCTCTGGTGTGCTACGATACGCGTTGAGTGCGGATTATCATCACTCCACACGTGTCTAACGTAGCATTCTCACAGTTTGCCTGGCACCAACGCCAACCCTTTGTGGAATCAGACTACCAGTCTCACACAGCCTCTGGTCAATACGTATGAACGTCCTTCTGTCTGATACACATCTGTTATGATAGCACTTTTGGTAAATGTGGACTGCTTCTGCTGCATTTCCTCTTGCCTCTCCATACACTCAGTGTATAATAATCATGTCTGCTAATGTCCATTATGGCATGCTGTTAATTTTCGCAAAATCCGTTATCATAATACTGCGTGCATTTAACTATAAAATCTTCACTAATCATACAAAAGAAACACACCAACAAACTACAAGCAAACCTCAACTGTGTTGTACAGTGGCCTCTAGGTTGTTTCTGTCTGTAGGCACCTGAGTGTGTCTCTCTCTCCCTCCTTCCATCATCACCTGATACTTGATTGCAGTGCAACGATGCACCCTCTCAACCCCTTGGTGGCACTTTGGAAAATGCACTATTCAAATTTGCGCATTTGTGTTTGCTCCTGCACCTTTTGTGGGTGCTATTTCCAGATAAACATTCTCTAAAAATAATTTTTCCATTCATATTTGTCCATCACCCATGTGATTTATGACCATTCATTCCCGAACATCCTGTATGTATGTATGTATGTATGTATGTATGTATGTATGTATGTATGTATGTATGTATGTATGTATGTGTGTGTGTGTGTGTGTATATATATATATATACACACACACACAAAAAAAAACACACACACACACAGACAGAGACAGACAGACAGACAGACAGACACACAGACAGATAGACAGACACACAGACACACAGACACACACACACAGACACAGACACACACACACACACACACAGGATGTACCCCCTATGAGACGTCAGGTGCATTTGCAACTCCTTAGTCCCCACTTTAATGAATGTAAAAAGACTTTTAATTTTTTGTCTAATATAATTAATAGTTGTGAAGTACATGTCACTATGTACTAATGCCAAGCCACCCTATCAATTGCCAGAGCAAAATTAAATCATCTCTATGAATTAACTTGCAAAAACAAACAAAATGGCGTATTGCCACTAATCAGAATGTCTTTGAGCAAAGGCTATCTAAACAAAGGAGAAAACAGAATGTCAATTCACACTATGCATCAGCATAAATGCACCTGACAACTCATAGGTGATATATATGTACAACCATATGTAAGTATATTAACTAATGTTACACAATTAAACTTCACTATAACAACAGTTGATGATGCAAAATTAAATGTTCCTACAGCGAATTATTGTTATATTAACTCTTAGTATTCAGATGATCTGCGAGTGATTTTTGAGTGAACAGCACTAGAGTTGTTTTTGCACGGTGTGTAGTAGCATGGCTGTGGTAGGGTGCAATTCTCAGAATTTATTATACTCTTTCAATAGAAACGTGTATTCTTCAGTATCTATCAAAATTACCTCTAGGAAGTGTAAAAATATTTACAGTTTGCTGCTCAATGTGACTGTGACTGCTGTTTTAGGGGCACTGATATGTTGCTACAGTGCATTAGCTCCAACCCTTGCCTAGACGCTTCTTTTGTCAGCTATGCCCAAACGTAGCTTACTTTGTTCACTTTCTGCTCTCATATAACATTCCGTTTGTTGTTTTAAAACAGATATTGGTATCGATGATGAGAGTTTTGACTTGCTGTTATCCAATAACAAATTGTGTTTCAAACTTGTATTTAAAGTCAGAAATTGTAAATGATGTTTATTTATTATGCACTAAACTTTACTAGTTACAAGACTTATCTCAAGAAATCCTCTCATCTCAGGATATCCTCAGCTACTGAAAATGGAAAAGTGGTGGCTACCTGGTTTGTTTACAAAAAATTTGTGCCCAAAATTCTTTTTACATGGGAGTGATGAGCAGTTAATTTATTGTCATTTTCCACATCTTAATAGTGCGTGGTATATTAATAACCGCTGAAATCATCAATTGATTTTTACGGTTTTTTCGAAGCCAAAATGGATGAAATACTCAATGACAATCCTAGATAATGGTATTTGCGAACTTTAAGAGTAAATATTTATCCATAATTACTAATTTATTACGCGTGATCTCTTGCACCGCACGTAAATGCACGAGATTCTGGCATCAGAGATTGTACCTCAGAACTTTGTAACATTGGAAACAATTTTGTTTAAAACGTTGGCTAAAACTATTGTCTAGGATTGCCATTGTTTAATTGGCTTCAAGGAACTTACAGTTATAGATTAATGCTTTTAGCGTTGAATTATGTACCACGCCCTCTAAGGGGGATTGTCGTGATAGTAAACATAGTAAAAACACTGTCTGTTCAAGCTGAAAAAAATATTTCATAGTTTTCTGTAGACTTTTATGGGAATATATAATTTTTATTAAAAGTAATCTTCACTTATTTAAAAATAATTTTTAATGAAATTCCGGAAGATCACAACACGGTTGTTTGTTGATATTTCAGACCGAAACATATAAAGAACTTTTTTGAAGCTTCCCTGTGTGTTTTGTAACTGAGTCTTCTTTAAATTAATTTGTTTAACTACAGCAAATAATAAAAATTCTGCAGATGAGCACTGATGTACAGGCATTGAACAAGACACTTCTATTTCTTCATTTAAACTTTATCTGTGCAAGTTTGGAGAAAACAGTTTCTATAAAACATAGTATGATTATTGTAGATTAGATTAGTACCTTCAGATATTATGTAACACATTGGGTTAATGATTAATGAGCTTTCTGCAAATATTTATATCACAACCCTCTTCATAGTCAATGTTTCTCTGCCTATGCAGAACTACGCTCTTAGGTCCGAACTCTGAACTGTCAGCAGATGGCTGGTTTGTTTTGCGAGAAGAAAACTTTAAATTCCACGGCTCCAGGAATGAGCAAGAAGGTGGGACAGGGAGTATTGGCATGTCTGCAGTAGAAATCGGTCTTGTCAGTCAGGAGAATGGCACTTTCCAAATTAAATGTTGTCAGCTGCACTGCTTGACTACAGTAATCCCCCGAGTTACGAAAGGGTTATGTTCGGGAGCCTGTTTCGTAACTAAAACCTTTTGTAAGTTGAATTGTAGGTACGGTATTTAAAGTTTAATATTTAAATGTGTGATGTTTATAAACGAAGAATTTACTGTACCGTATTTGTAAAACCAAAAGGAAATAATTAAGGACGAAAGAATACGTTAACAGAAGTACCATGCACATGTTGTTTCCATATTATTTGTAAGCGTGTGATGCGCGCTGCACAATAGTCTATCAGCATTGTGACGGGAAACTTGGCAACGCTGCGTCCATCAGCATGCCCACAGGATGTGTGGCAACGTTTGGTTGAACCCACTTATCTTGAAATAAGTATGAGTGAGCGATCAAATGTTTTCCAACAATTTTTCAGAACTTCACTTATTTTTGTTTTTGCACATAACTGCTCTAAGGTTTTTGTTAAAAATGCTTTAATTTTTTTAGCATTCTTATCGTAATATCATGTATTGTAATCGTCTCTTTCATTTTGTATTTTTTAAAAGTTCGACACTATGGCTGCAAAATCCTATCATCTATGGAAAGACTAGCTCTTGTTAAATGACAAATTCTGATATAACACTGACACTATTACTGTTTTAACAAGGGATTATTATGATATTCACGTATAACTAAATCTAATTCTGTTGACTGACCTTTTTTAGCAGATTTTGTTTGCAATATTAACGCCTCACTACATAAACACGTTATGCTCGAGTATATTCTGTGATTGAAGTAATTAACTCAAAATTCTATTCCACTGCAAAATTAAAAAAAAAAAGGACTCATATGACATACTATCAGTTGTAATTTTTTTTAGGTATTCCATAAAATGAAAAATTAAAAACTGCTACTACTGACATGGCAGTTTTGAAATTTTAACCAACTAAATTCGAACCATTATGAGTAAAAATTATAAACAACCAAATATTAGGAATTAGTATGTTGCAAAATATCACTACTCACAATTTGGAACGATAATGTTGGTTATTCTGCCAGTATCAACATTTGCTTAACATTATTACAACTAGAAGTTCTTTATCTAATTGTCCATGCCTCTTCACATTTAGTAATACTATTAGATGCATACTGTACTGGTTTCTTACATTGTAACAATACCAATTCTACAGCAGACTTGATATTTTCTGTCTGAATAACAATAGAAACATCAGGATCAAATGTTGCCAACACTGGTATTGAGGTAATATTATTTTTACGTTCTTACACTTCCTCCATAAACACTATCAATCCAAACCAAAAACTGGATTTTTCTTCATTGTCTTAAATGTTTTGTCATATCTGAATAACTGGTGATTTAACATCCTAAATAGTTTGTCATTCCTAAAAACCGCTGCAAACCCACTTTATTATTTGGGATATCATATTGTGTAATAGCAAAAATATTTCCTCAAAGACATGTCAGTAAAACTAATCCCCACAAAGAAACGTGGGTGGCGAGAGAGGGAGAAGTTCTGGTCGGCCCTTTAAATTCATCTAGTCAACATTGTGAAAGGAATTAGACTGGACTGACTGCCTTAGAGGAGAGGGAGAGTAAGCTCATCCCTTGCCCCCGTCCCACAGTTTGCCAGTGTGCAGAGAAACAGTAATGTAGTCTGCCGGAATCATGCTGAACTTTTAGTCACTGTACTGGATAGTTTCTAAGATAGGGTAGACCAGTGGAAATATGACTACGGTAGCTCCCCACCCCCGATTGATAAGCCTGAAGAAAAAAGTTAATATGTTTGGATGAGAGAAAAAATTTAATGCACAGTCTCATAAAACAGCCAACCCAAACATTTAGGAATAATTTTTTTTAAACAGATGTTGTGGCTTTCACATGTAGAAATTCTGTACGCTGCATAAACATTTTTGTACTTGAAAGCTGAAACAAAGTTGCTTGCTATCTAGCGCTTAGCAAAAGAGTGAAGAACTTGTGGAAACAGACAAATTTGCAAGGTTATACATTCATTCATTCATTCTTTATTATTCAAACACAACAGTTTAAACTGCTTTGTTCATCATTCTATCAGCCTTATTGAAAGGTCAACACAAATAACATTTTTACAAATGTTTCCCAGGTAAAATTTCTTTAAAAATTCAAGTAGAAATAATATGGCATCATACTGCCTCGTTCTGTGGCATTGGTGACATTTCTTCGATCTATCTTATCTTCACTCCTCTTTCTCATCCAGCAGGCTGGGTAGAGAAACTTAACAGACAGAAGCTTAACAGACAGAGAACTTGTCACCCAGCAACTATCAGTGGCATTTACCATAACTTTCAATACTAATTTTGTGAAAAATCTATAGTTTTCAGTAGTTTTCTGTAGTGAACGTATTATCTTACAAGTGTATATACCATCACATTTCCTATTCATCTACATCTTCGGCATCTGTTGCTGGGCGTACATCATAATTATATATTTTCTCTTGACATTATTAACTAGAAAATTGTTGACATATGATGGTGACAATCATATTTGCCACTGTGTTTATTTTGAAGTCACATTTGTACAATACACAAAATATGAGTTGTGAAGACACATTTGAAGCACTTAAACATGTCCACAACTGTGACTATTCTGTACAATATTTTTGAAAATTGTTGTGTTTCTAATTCATAGTTGAATTCAAACATAAACAAGTTTTCGTAAAAATATGACATGGTTAGGTTTCAAATTAAATATTACTGATCAGCATTCAGCTCAAGAAGCAACAAGGTAATACTACCGCATGCATCAAACATTTATACCATGACCATAGACGTTATCACTTCGGGCAGACTCAGTAAGCCTCGGCTATGGCTTCGGACAAACAGCTGCCACAACCAGTGTCCTGTATCTGTGGACGTGATGTAAACAATAACAAACTCACATATTGGTAAAGACGCAAACTTAAATTGGAAAATGTAAAATTCTGTAGTATTTCTGAGGCTACCAGAATTCCGGAATAACGAGTGATTACTCGTACAAACTACAGACAAATTGTAGTACTTGGCATCTCTACCTATTTTATATACATTGTTCCATTGTGAATATTCCATGTTATATTGTCTTTACAGACAGTGAAAGTATAGTTTTGTACTGGTTTCAAATTATTTTATTTACATGATTTTTCATACAGATTATGACGTGCATTGAAATTCACTACAAGGAATGTTTCAAATAACCTATACCGGTTATGACGAGGTTACACTGCAATACAAGTAATGTTGAGAATTAAGTATAAAAACTTAATTTTCTGCTGGTTTTGTAATATGACTAGCACGTATCTGCTTTATGTTTTTATTCATCAACTGAGAGAAAAAATTCCGTACCTATTTGAGTGAAGTGATAAATTACATGCAAATTGCTCACATTTGGCAGTTTGGAACTTCCAAAAGTTTGAAAGGGAACAAAACAATTTACAGTAACTTGCAAAGCAGTTGATTGACGTCACTTTTTTGATGTCTTGTGCACAGGCAAACAAGTTCACATTACTGCTTCCATCACATTTTCATCTCAGAATTGAGAAAATAAAAGAAGTCCTAGCATGGCACACAGACTGTGTGTAGCATTTCATGCATATTCTTTCTTATGAGCAGCCACTTCTTATTCCCATTACATTTACGTACAAAAAGACCACACACTTGAAATTTTGCTTCTATAATTTAAAAAATTCAGCACTCTTGTTAGAAACATTGGCTTCTCAAAATTGTTAAAAAACACTTTTTTTAAAACCACCGTAACTCCGAAAATAATATCTGAATTCGTAAAGAGCAAAACAAGATGCATACTTAAGCCAATACTTCATTATATCCAAAAATAAAATCTCATGGTCACTGCTTAACGTTCCGTAGGAATAAGGCTACAACGAAAATCTTGCATCCCAGTTTGGCATGCTGCAAATAGCAGCGATATACTTATCGTCGAGCGAGGTACTCTGACTCTTATTGCTCCGCTGTTCCTACATGCCAAATGCAGAAATTTGACACATGTACACACTCCTCTTAAGGTTAAATCAAGTGTACAGCTGAATATTAAAGACCAGTGACTTTGCATGACAGGACTAAGTAGTGTCGGCGCTGTTGATGTAATATAGAGAGTAGCCAATTATTATATAGCAACCGTTAAAACTGTTTAATTTTTATATACTGATATAAACACATTACAAATTATTTTTTTTACTTCGCTGAAATTTAACCCCCCTCATTCTATTTTGAAACCATAAACCTGTAAAATAATAAATACCTATCTAGTACCTACAAGTCAGGAAAAATGTCATCCTAATAAGAAAACCTATCCAAGTATCCAAGTGTAAGTCCCTTACTAAATTTTTCAAATAGTTATTTATATATTTTCAAACAAAATGACAGAAGCATTACTTACTGTTGTAACTGATAGACAGTTTATTTGAAAACCCAGATAGCATTTAAGAGCTAGTAAAATTAAGTCTGTTATTTGAGTTTTTAAAAAGAGTGTTAAAATAGAATAGAATGAAAGATGACAGGTTGTATTTTATAACTAGATAAAGTACCAGGAATACCTATTCCGTAAATTAACCTACACTATTAAACATACTTATTATTCAAAGAGAATAGTAGCTCATTAAAAAAGATGACAAAATTAATAATTATTGGTTATCGTAATTATTTTTTCAAACACATTAGAATTAACTGGTAATGCTGCTTTAAACCAGTGTTTATAAACAATCTGTAAGATTCAGTTTGAATTATGACATCTTATACACAACGAATTAAGGAAAAACATTAATTACAAGCAACTTTCTAGACAAAAATTCTTCAAGACTTGTCAAAAAAAAAAAAAAAAACTGAAGCCTGTCAAACCTTTACAGGTAGACAAGAGTGTTCTCAAAAATGTTAACATGTGTTCACTACCTTACAATTAAGCAAACAATGCTCATTTTATCATTCACCTGACAGTCATAACATTTAATGAAACTTAAATTTGATCACTACATGTTACCTATCGAAAATTAATCCGCTCACCTGAGGCAGCGGAAGAGTGCTGTTTGAAGCTGTGGCTATTAACTTCTCAAATATCTCGACATTTTCCTTGTAGACCTTCAGACCGGCTTTCCAAACCTGTCCTTACTTAATTCACGTCCCATCACCACTCTCTCGAACTCCAATCTCGCCATTCCTCTACTGGTTGGGAGGGCAAACAACCCCCCCTGTAGAGGCCTAAATTAAAACACAATAACTAAATTTTTCTAAAAAATTTCACACTGCAATGCACGATCAACATCTTACATTCTCTTCCTCACATACGCAGCTTCCTCATCAGTACATGGTTCTCTACCATTGCTGGTTGGAAATGCCAACTCCATCCTTCAGCATGTCCTAAACAATTGACTCCAGCCTAGATCTACCAATCAGCCTGCCAGATGCTCCACCCAATCACAGTAACAAATGTAACATTTTAATCATGACAGGCTCCTGCAAAACTAATATGGGTATTGCCATATCTAGTAAAATTGGTCCATTTCACAATATTTGTACAAAATCTCCTTGTGACTGCACAAATTTCGGGGTCAACAACCAGGAGATAGGCTTCATCACCAAACAGTAGTGAAATGATAAGGAAAAAAGTCTGCATCACATAATATGGAACACAGAGTAATAATAAAACAAAACATTCAACAAAATATGCCAAATTAAATTTTAAAAATTAGAGAGGTAATAAATTTTTTACTTAACACATATCAAACAACACAAATAAATAAATGAGACTAATAACATAAAAATAAATGATCATAACCCTCTAGCATCAGCTGAGGTACTCTAGCAGGGCCAAATATTCTTCTTTGTTAGTTCAGTGTTTAATAAGTTAGTATTACCATAAAATTATGAACTTACACAACCATGATAATAAATTTAAAAAATAATTCAAGAAGTTTATGAGTATATTTGAACTGCATAACTCTTCTATGCTCTTTTAATAAAACTAGTTATTATTGCATAGGATGTAAATAAATAGACTTTGTTTGGATTGGAGGTATGTACATGGGTATGATGTGAACACATTTTGTTCATAAACCCATATCCCAAAAAACTGTGACTATATTCTAGGGCCTCAGAATGAGAAAGTGTGATCTCTGCCAATGGCGAACAACCAGAGGACTGTAAAGACATCACACTGTAATGCGGCAGTCAGTGTTTAAACGTTTGTTGGTTTGTTTGGCAGCAACAGAACCAGGATATATCACAGACTCTGTTTTCCTTCGCCATCAGCATAGCTTTCACTTGAGTTGTAAATTCTCCATCTGGCAATAAAAAGGATGGCAGGGGGAGAAAGAGAGGCAATCAAATAAAACAAATAAAAAGTTTAATACTAAACAGTTACACAGGTTCAGTGGAACTGCTTTTAATGTTTGCAAAGTTTCGATCAAATTAAATGCAACAAATGTAAAAGTATAAATCCTTATTTATGCAGTAGAATTTGTTTATCTCACATTAACGCAAAAAAAAAACCCTTGATGCAATGTAGATATGTACAACTCTGATTAATGCTATTATACATTCTGCTAAGCTTTTAACACAGTAACCAACACATTTTAACCCTAAGATGGCTGTAGCAATTCATTTTTTCCTTTGTTTTGTTTGGATGGCCTGTTTCTCTCCTGCCCTACAGCACATGTCGAAAGCAAAGGACAGATTCTTACCTAAGAGTTGCAATATTTCTCTCCATCCCCTTTTTTCAAGCTTGTTAATTTTCGTCTGACATTGCACGATCACTGCAGCATTGCAGTTATTAGCTACTGAGTTGATTAACTAAACTGCACCTACAACCGTCTTTTTCGACTGGCTTGCAACAATAGTCCTAACATTTTACTCAACATTCCGTTACCCAGAAATGCCAACCCATTTACCAAATCTTTCAGTGGTAATTTTGTGAAAAAACCGTAGTTTATTGTAGTGAACATGTTATCTTAATTAAATGTGTATACACAGTCACATTTCCTATTTGTCAGCAACTTTGGCATTTGGTGTCGGATCCACAGCACAGCATCACTTCACACACACATGCACATTTTTTTTGAAATTTTTTTTTGAATAGGCTTGATTTATTTTATGCATAAATATGATGGCGGCAATCATCTTCGCCACCATGTTTACATTGAAGTCACCATTTGCACAATACACAAAACACATGTTGCTGAGATACATTTGAAGCACTTGAACATGTCCACAATTGTGAATAATCTGTACAATATTTCTGAAATTCTTCTGTTTCTATTTCTGAAAATTCTTCTGTTTCTAACTCATAGTTGAATTTAAACATTCACATAAACACATTTTCCTTAAACTACGACAATGTGGTTGGGTATCCTTGCAATTAAATATAGCCAGTCAGCGGAAGAAGCAACAAGTGAATACTAGTGCATGCGTCAAGTTTTGGTACTAAGGCAACAGACTTTTACACTTTGGGCAGACTCTGTAAGCCTCGGCTATGGCTTCAGGCCAACAGCTGCTGCAACCAGCATGCTATATATCTGTGGACGACGTCTCGCAAACAATAACAAGCACACATTGGTAAACATGCGAATTTAAATTGAAAATGTAAAATTCCGTACAATTTCTAGGATTACCCTAGTTCCGTACAAACTAGTGATTGTCCTTATAAACTACAGACAAATCGTAGGACTTGGCATCTCTGTGTTTCCATATAAAAGTACAACACAGAAGATTTTATAAATTAGTATTTTTACGTCATACTAAAAATTCTATTAATTAACTACACCCCACATACTGATTTGTTTCGTAGCTGAAGCGATGAAGTCTGCGTAAAAACAAATTTATATGGTTTTGTGTTAGGTTAGCAAGTCTTTACGCATGTATCAAAACAAAATATATTTACAAATGCGTGTGTATAACTACATGGGAAGGGGGACACAAAACTGTTACAGCAGCAGACTGGGAATTGAACGACTGGCAAAAGAGAATAGGTGATGTCAGAGCGAGAGGATTTGATGGTGTGCTGAGGATTTCAGAATAATAGAATGGCTGTGACATTCTTGCAATGTGTTTTTGGGTTATTGTACATAGTTGCCAGATCCGCAGAATCGGTTTTAACACAGGATATATGTTTTAAAAAACCTGTTTTATTACACCTGTAGATTATTCACGATTTAGTATTATATGGAGTGTGCATCTTCAAGATAACTGTGGCGAATCGGAAGTATACTGTACTTCCAAATTTATTTTTGAGTTATGGTTTAATCAGTCCTATTTGACAAACAATATTTCCATTGATCCATACATAACAAAAGGACAAAATGTTTATGTAATGAAAGTGAAAAACAATTTGCGTTTAGTAAGTTATATTATTTCAGCAGATATTACAGTACTAATTGAAGGAATGACAAATTAGTATATAACTTAATGCAAGTTCACCGTATCACATGCATAAGGTTTAAGAAATAAACTCATTTAATACAATTATAAATTTTAATCTTTCAAATTCAGCTTTCTGTGTAAAGATAAGAATCCAGTTTATATATACTTTTTTTTTTTATCTATTTAACAATATTCTGTACTTAATACCAGCAAGAAAAAATTGTTTTTACAGAAACATTTTCAATACAGCAAATAAAAAGAGCTCCAAAATTCTCAAAATACACAGTATAATTATACTAATGTTGAAAGCGTGCTCATAAAGTGCACAATAAAAACTGACCGCTCAATGCATTATGACCAACCTTCCAAACAGAAAAATTAACTAGTGTACCTTGTAACAAGACTATAATGAGGACAGTTAACAGTATGAGAGAGATATGATGATATGTGTTAATCAAATATTGAGAAGTGAGAAGCTTTGAAAATTATAAGTAACACTGAATTTACTACATCAAACACTGTCTTTGAACATGTTATGATGTTTTGTTACTTGCAAGGGTATGTATCACATATCACTTAAACCACTTTTGTTTGTCCATGTAGATGTACAACCAAATTCATTCTAAGGATTTAGCTTTAATGATATAATTACTATATTTTAATTAAACTGTACTTATAATCTTAGTGTTTACAACTATTCACTGAAATATGGTGGCTGTTTGGAGGTTATCGACACTCATGTTACCAAAGATGATAATAACATAACATGTCCATAAATATAATTGATAGAACAGAATGTACACACACTGTCTCATTTAAATTACCAACAAAATCAGGAGTGTGCAAAGTAAAAATCAAACATATCTGTAATTAAAATTGCACTTCAGTGTTTCACACACTAACACACTTCACACAATCAGCGGTTTGATTTTTTAAGAACTACAAGTGAAACAGTAACAGTAAACGAAGTACAATATAAAACATATTTAAACGAGAATTGTATATAAACAAAGCTGTCTACAAAAGTTTGATCATAAATGCAAGATGATATTTCTATTGCACAGAAGTATAAATTCCTCAGACTACAGTAGAGCCTTGATTCTAAAAACTTGGGAGTAATGAAAACAAAGGTATAAAAAAAAACAGCGATATAACGAAAGGATTTTTAGGAACTCTACAAAAATTACCAAAAATGTATGAAAGAATAAAGTAACTAATAAAATGGAATATAAATTATAATGTAAATCTACTAAAAATACTTTTACTGGCTGCAGCATATATTTTTTTTCTCTGTGAAGAGCCTCAAACCATTCGTCGAAAAAAAAAATAAACTGTTAAAATTTGTTAACAATTTGGCTAAGCTGAGCACGCTCTGCCGAACGAGCGGCGCTGTGCTGCCTGTTGCATAACAAACACGCAGCTAGTAGATCCTCACCCTGGTGGCTGGTGAGTGAACGAGCATTTAGGTACCCAGAGTACACAACGTGGCGGTGAACAGCATGGAAACTAATACACAGATAGTGCTTTGCATCTCTTTCAGAATGTGCAACAGTGCAGCTTGCTCTATAAATTAATTCTACTATCAAAAGATTGCAGTAGTGTCAAGCATGATTATTTTCTGTTGCGTCCATTGATAAAACCAGCATATTTATAAAAAATACGTAGTAATATTATTTATGCAGACGTTTTACTTCAAATTTACTACCGTAAACGTATATAACATGTTTCGCTGATGCTAAAAAACACTCGAGTACAAAGTAATTCTAGCGAACAGTAACCTGTTTGTTGGAGGAAAGTGGCGGCCTACAAGTGCATGTTTATTTATTATTTTACCATTGTCAAACACACTTTTATTTCAGTTTTCATTGCAATTTTTTAAAAACACTTTTCATGATAATTTCTAACATTTTATTTGAGGAGCAGGAGACAGACAGAAAGATAGATGGCTCGGTACTGTTAGACATCACTTCTCACATGTTGATGGCTCCGCGGGCAGCCTAACACACCAGGCACAAGCTCAACATGCATCCACTTAAAGTTTTTAAATTTTTTTGCAGAATTTTCTTTAACGGCCGTGGCTTAACAATTGATGGTAATGCTGTACCATATTGTTGCTTGCTAACAGACTTTTTTAAAATTACCTTACATTTTGACGAAACATGCCTAAGGATTTAACTATTTTTTGGGGGTAGGGGCAAAAAAATGAATTCTTATTTAATGAAAAATTGATTTAGAGCAAACATTTTTGGGTCACGTGACATTATATTAAATCAGGGTTCTACTGTAGTTAAAGTGATAGGTTTCGCATCACTTACTGGAGAAAACACATTCTCCTTGGCACGTGTTCCAGTACTTGAAACTAATGCCTTACAAATAATAAAAAGCTTTTTTTTTATGCTCTTCATATTATATGGTCTCAATTATACAAAAACACTGACGACATTGAATATATAATCAACTGACGACATTGAATATATAATCAACAGACGACATTGAATATATAATCAAAGTAGTAAATACAAATTTTCATGTTAAATTGGTTGTTTTTTAAATGAATCAGAAGCAGAAAATATTGAAATAAAATTGATGACATTATGAATGGCAACTTAATGGAGAAATAAAAAGCTTTCTGTTTGAATAAGGCAATCATAAATGTATTTCTTATAAATTTAAAATCATGGCTTGGAAAAACTATTTTTACTGTTGAGGTAACTATGCAATGCATGCTATACTTGAATTTGATTAGTTGAGTGATGATGATTTAAAATATAGCTTCTATGTGATATAATTTGTATTGTTAGAATGATATCTATGCCTGAAAACAATATCTGGTCACTAACAAATTTTATTTGAAATTTTTGTTGCTGTTAACAATAAGGCTATTTTAACACAGTGTTTTCCATTTTTATTTTACGCGCAACTGGAAGAAGACAATGTTATTTAATTTCTAACACCCAGTGAATAAACATAAGAATCACATTAATGACTTGCTGCACATGGTTTGTCATGAAAAATATAATTATAAAACATAAAAACATATTTCCAAGATAATAATACATAAACAAAGCTGCCTACAACAGTTTGATCATAAATGCAAAACATTATTTCTGTTGCACTGAAATACATAGTCCACAGATTAGTTGCAAGAAGAGGTTTTGCATCACTTACTGGAGGAAAAACGTTCTCCTTGGCACATGTTCTAGTACTTGAAAATGCTGCCAAACAAATAATAAAATCACACACTTTATGCTGTTGATTCTACGGTCTCGCTTAACTATAAAAATACATTGATTACATTGAATATATATTGAAAAATGTATACATTTTTTGTAAAATTAATTTTTTAAAAATAAATTAGAAGCAGAAAACATGAAAACTAAATTGATGATGATACTATGCATGGCAATTAAACATAGGTTGAGTAAGGCAAGAATAAATGTATTTCTTATTAATTTAAAATTAAAGCTGAAAAAAATACTATACCTGTTGAGGAAACTATGCAATGCATGATGTACTCGAGTCCGATTAGTCTAGCAATGGTAATTTCAAATTAAGCTTCTATGTGATACAAATTTGTATTGTTTGAATATTATCTATGTCCGAAAACAATATGTCATCGCTGATAAATTTTACCTGTTAATTTTAACATAGTTAACATGAAGACTATTTCAATACTGGTTTTCTTTTTCTTTTATTAATTTTTATTTTACTTGCAAAAGGAAGAAGACAATAGTTATTTCAATTATAACATCCAGTGAACAAATGTAAGAATCACATGAAAAACTTGCTGCACATGGTTTGCTTTGGTAACATAATAAAATCTTTGAACTAGACTTGAATTTGAAGTAACAATATTCAACCCTGATATAACTCAATATTTCCAATGAGTAAAATAAGAGGTAAAGCTCGAATGAGATTCTATAAGGGCATGATATTGTTGCTTGAGAAACCGATGCATCAATATTCCAGTTGTTTCACCTGTTTTAACAAAATGAAGTACTAACAGTATGACAAGAAAATGAAACAATGACCAACAAAGAGGCAGAACTGCAATTATATATGGAAATGATACAATAAAATGAATATCAGAGAAAAAAAGGGTAAATTCTTTTAATCACATTACTATTAGAAAATCATACAACCTAAACAACACTGAACACAGAACACCTACATCTTAATCAGTTTGATGACACTAAGTGGCGCTCGAGATATTACCTTCCGAGACTTCCAAGCATGATGCTATTAACATAAATTAATGTATGTGCGTCTGAGAGTTTAGTCTAAAATCAACAAAAGTTTGGATGTGTTAAAGTTTTAAGAACCAAGACATGACCATTGACGTTTTTCCACAGCTGCACGAACTAGAAGACTTGAACCTAGACCGGCCATGGCCTATCCATGTTGTCATTTACTGTGTTGCACGGTAGGGGAGTTATGCTTGTTTTTACAGGTTACATGCAGGCACGGTAAGAATAATTACAAAATAAAATAATAGAGAGCAAAAACCTTAGAAATAGTATATGATTTGTGCTTGCTATACAGTTTTCTTATCAGTGTAATTGTGTACTTCACAATCATGGTACTTTTGGTAACATGCTTTGCATGCAAAACTGAGACTGAGCATATGTTGAATTTTAGTTATTAATAAAGAGTTAAAGTTTTATGTTTGGATTTAGCAGTTTTGCAATGCTAGCGCTGTCTATGCGAGCAATGTGTAGCCAGCAAACTCACTGTTCGCTTTAGTTGTTTGTCAGTGTCCAGTGAGGACTGATGTGTTATCACCCAAGGGAGCTTCATAGTTGCTTATTGTAACTGCCCATCGTAATTCTGTTTCATCTATTTTTGTAATTCTGTTTCATCTATTTTTGTACGCTGGGACCTTTTGTTTATTGTTCCACTCCCTTGCACACACTGTTTCTTGTGGCACAGTTTTTGACCAAAAACGAGCTTGAATTTAACATATCGCCACCAGCACAGGTATTCTGGTTCACAGCTCTAAGTAGCCGGCTGACTCAAGTACACAGCTTGAACCAATCACTTTTTTTAATTCACAGAAGCCTGAATGTGTGTGAGTGCTCATGGCTCGAACAGGGAGTGAAGAAGGTAATAAAACGACACCACCCTGAGGTACATCGATGAACCCTATGTGCCATGAGATCTCTATTCCTGACTCCACTGGGCCACATAGTGGAGTGGCGCCTTCTCCAACACAACTACATCTAATTTTCATCAACCTCAGGGGTAGCACAGTGTCAGTCAGCACCCAAGTGTTTCAAGATCTTCGTGTAATTTCTTTGCAACATGTGCCGGAACCACATGGCTTAGAACACTTCCACCTGCCATTTTGTTGCAGCCAGCAACATTGAGGCAGACCATATAGCTGCAGGTGTATCCAACACAATCAGGTACTGTAACTGTGTATTTTTCATGTTCAAGTGCACAGAAATGGCTTCAAGAGCGGTATAAAGTTGTGAACTGTGTGTGTTGCCATGTGACATAGATTTTATGGTGCATGAGCTGTTTGGTGCAGTTGGGAGCACATGCAACGAACTGTTGGATGTAGTTAGGACGGAAACGTAAATTGTGAAGCAACAGCATCCGGCAGTGAGGAAAGGGTGTGTCAGGCACAGAGCTGTGTGTGGAAAATTCTTATCAGTTTTTACATGTGTGAAGTGTGTTACACAACTCTATAGGACACGTGCCATGAGTAGTGAACAGGTTTTGTTTGGGGTCAGTGTATTTGCTTGTAAGCAGTGTAGCATTAAGGCAGTAGCAGTAAGATCAGCTCCGTCGCTGTAACAAACAATGCAATGCTCACCTAGCACATGGGAACTTACTGTAAAATCCGAGTGGGGCGATGGATGGAGGAGTGAGTACATGTTAGATCATCTCTTAAAAATGTGTCATAGCAAGTATTTGGCAGGACAGTGCTAGATGATGCTCGCCAGTTCACGAAAAGTGGTGCGCAGAGGCTGGTGTACCATACTGGCACAGAAACTGTCTGGTGCAGAGACAGTGGGAGCAACTGGCGGGATACAAACGAATACGAGCAGTGAGGGGAATCTCTTGACAACTCAACAATGGTGTGCATGCCTCCATACCTCAGGTAGACGTTAGTGCACCAGGGTAGACTGCTGCACATCTGCGTGCTCGTCAACAGGCTCAACACAGCGATGCTGGTAGACACTGTCGGTTCCCACACCTTCATCAGGCCAGAGTTCATACTACCAGGCGGAGATGCGCCCAGGCACTGACACCATCTACCTCACATCTCAAGGGAAATACTGATGACATTGGGCATGGCATGGGACCTAATAACCACGATGACGGTCATCACGGGCAACCTGATGGAGGACACGGAGCTGGGACAGCTGTGGTTGCAGCAGCAGGAGGCGGTGACTGATGTGGCAGAGGGATGCCTACACCTGGGCAGCGGCAACCGCTGGACATTCTACGCAGTGAATGAGGCCAAACCATGTCTCCTTAAGCATACCGGTGCCAAAACTTAGGGTGGATAAAAGGGATGAGCAGGACAAAACTGGCATTAACTAAGCTTCCACGCCACTATTCTCAGGTGGATAGAGTCAATGGCCCGAACTGGAATTTGAACCCATCATCACCGACCCTGAAGATCTGCTTCTGAACACACTATCCCTGATAGAATGGTGGAGACAGGGCCCAGACATTTCACTATAGGATGCTGCGTTCAGGGTAGCAATTGAAGAATCGTCTGATCCGCCCACAGTACTCCAGAGGCGGCAGGGAGAGGAGGCAGGCCTTCTGACTCCCAAATGCCAAAGCGATGCTACCCACCCAGCACCCCTTGGTGAACTTCGCAGCAACAGCAGGGAGGGTATAACATCACCCTCTTGCCCATAGATGTGGAGATGGCTTCACCAGTGCATAAGCAGCGGTACTATCTAAGGCGGCTTCCCCTGAATCATCGCCACAGATGTTGCTTGCCACTTTAACCAGTGGCCGTGAGTGGGTTCGTGGCCAGGATTTGGTTTATGAGAGTGGGGGTATGAAGTGCCTCCTCTGGCCCTTGCTGTATCCTGACATGTGCCCACTGACAGGAGTAAAATGCAGCCATAGTTAGTGCAGGGAAGAAGAGAGTGATAGTGTATAGAGAGAAGCCACTGTTTTAAGAATTAAGGGTTGTAGCCCATTGCGTCTTTTTTGCTGCCACATGAACTAGAGGGCTCAAAACTAAGCCTAGGCCGGTCAGGGCAGATTCTTGTCACTTGCCAAATTGTAAGGTAGGTGGGTTATATTCGTGTTTACAGGTTACATCTAGGCAAGGTAATATTACTAATCAATACCGGGCAGCAAAATTAGGAATAGTATATGTGTTGTGCTTGCTACAAAATTTTATCTGTGTAGTTGTGTAATTTACAATCATGGTTCTTATGCTCTTTTGATGTGAAGGTTGAGGCAGATCAAATTATCAATTTTAGTTATTAAGTATGAGTAGGGACAGTAAAACTTTGTGAATTCAATGATATGCATGTTATAGTCCACTGTCCTATTCATACTCAAGACCCATCTATTCCTTTGCGGTCTGCTGTTCCAGTGAGTAGTAGCTAATTGACAAATGGTTGCGCTTGAATATGCATAGGACAGTGGATTCTAATATACAGGTTATTGAATTTGTGAAATTTTCCTGTCCCTAATGAGTTGTAGTTTGATGTTTGGATTTAACCATTACGTGATGCTAGCGTTGACCACACGTGCATTGTTTGCCTCATTTTTTTGTTAGTGTTTGGTGCAGCCTAATGTATTATCATGCGAGGGAGCTTCATACTTGCTTATTGTAGCTAACCGTTATAATTCTTTTTAATCTATTTTTGTTAGTAGAACATTTTTATTACTGTTTCACTTCTTCGTTTACACTGTTTTTCGTGGCTCATTTTTGATTAGAAAAAAAATTAAATTTAACATATCGCAGCCAGTACAGCCATTCTGTTTCATAGCCCCACATGGCCGTAGGCTACCTCAAGCTAGTTTTTCATACAAGTAATTAATTTTGGTCTCATTTTCTTTATAAAGAAACAGTCTTTTTGAGTATTTATTTTATTCTCAGTGGCGCGTCCACCTGAGAACAATGACGGCTCATTAACAGTACGGCATGTGGTCAATATATGTATGAATTAGTACCGGCTGGCTGACCCAAGAAAATGTCTTGAACGAATTACGGCTTTTATTTCATAAAAGCCTAAATGTACTCGTGTTTGCATGCTCATGGCTCAAACAGGGCGTGAAAAAGGTAAGCAAACAATACTGCTCTGAAGTACTTGTCATACCCTATATGCCACGAGATATCTGTACTTGACTCAACCGGGCCAAATAGCAGAGTAGCATCCTCTCCAATACAGATGCATCTATTTTTCATCAACCTCAGGGACAGCCCAGTGTCATAGCTAATTTCTTGATATGATATATCCCAACCAACAATTCTCCACACTAAAAGAGGGACGAGCAATTAAAAATACTCATTGTGTTTGTAATCGAGTGATCACTCAGTATATTATTGTCAGTTTTATTACAAAACAGCCACAATATACTTCCTAAAAGTAACAAGAAAACTACTTTAAGTTTCATGTACCAAACTCTAAGAAAGGTTATGCCCAAAACTCACTTTGCAAAATTTGAGAACTTAAAACAAATGTTAGATTATTACAACTTTATGTAAAGCTTATGCTGGAGGCTGAAAATTTTTTTTAAACATGTTTATATAAAACCCATTTTTTAAATTTTTATTTTTGAGTAATCCCAATGAAGCAATGATGATGTACAAACACAGTAAGTAACAACTGCCTGATAATTTTTGTGGATATGAAATACTTGAGCATGTATTTTTATTGTGATTGGATTTTCTACGGGTCCTGCTTACACTATACATTAAATTATTACATTTAACGTCAATTGGGCCTTACATCTTTTAGACATTGAGGCTATTAAAGATGGTTACACACCATTTTCATACATGGACAGGAACTAGGAAAGGAGTCAGCCTTGACCTATTTTAAGGAACCATTCCAGCATTTGCACTAAAAATTACATTTCACCAACTAGAAAAAACATTTCATCACTGGTAAATTTAAGACTAAACCATTTGTGATGTTAAGAAATAAACTACTACTGTCCAACTGATACATATGTACATATATTTTTTTTTCATCAGTACAAATACATAGTTATGTTCATACTAACACCAGGAAACTACTTTGCAGAACTACCTTCCTATGGAAAAAGTTATAAATTATCTAGTTTCAACAATATTCATATAAAGCTTGCTTTCATTAAATTGACTTTGCTAAAATGAGTTTTAAGCATGTTTAATTAAACACTTCAGCAGACGCGTTTAGAAAACGTAAGCAACACAAGCTAGCAGCAAGGTATCTCACACAAATTGAGGTAGAGATCTTCCTATCACAGCTAATTACAGGAGGGTACTACACACTGGCTTCCATGTTAGTCAACCACATTCATTTCCTTAGTGGTTTTTGATTTGTTTCTTTACAGTTCGTACTTTGGCCATAGTTTTGCCAGCGTAAACCAGCGAGTGATGACCGGAACTATTACTCAGGTAACATCCAGCTTTATTATTTATTATATTATGATCACTTAACCATTTATATTGCTTCTCTCGCGGCATGTTATTTTTTTTGCAAATGTTAATGTTTTCAAAATTTTAAAATGTGTCAAATTCTATAGCATGTTAAGTTATGAATGTAGTTGTTATACATGGTTATTACTAATAACACATAAAGATTTTCAAATCTGTAACTAAAACAATTTAAGCTAAACATTTTTGTTAATCACTCAACAAAAAAAAAACTCTCAAAATCTTTATGCAAATCTAAACTTCCTGTTTGTCACACCAAGTGGCAGCTCACAAAATGGGGACAAATAAACTGAGACCATAATCTTTTTTGGAATATACAAGATGTTTATCAGTTGTTAACATGCAGAGTGAGTTTTGAGGGAATTACTACACAGGTCATCAGAGCATACTGACGTAGTATTGTCAGTTCAAGGTCACAGGATTCTTGTGTAAAAGTAAGAGCACAGAGCAGTCAGATGTTTCTAGCCAAACAGTGGAGAGGAATTGAGGAAGTCAAGCACTGGAGAGGAATTGAGGAAGTCAAGCACTTAGCGTATGAAAATTAATTTAAATGAGTAAGTTGGGACCTTGGAATTCCTCAGCAGACTGTATTGGACAATTTTGTGAAAAGTAGTTACAACTTAAGCTATACTGCTTGCAGTTGTTGCAGCGCTTGTATATGAGGAAAATTTTATGAGCACATGCTGGAAGCTATACAGGATGAAATTGCCACACATTTGGTGTTCAGTGACGAAGCAACATTTCACTTGAGTAGATAGATGAACCGTCACAACGATCAGATTTAAGTCAACAAAAGTCCCCATGTTTCTGTGCAACATGTATGAAATTCACCAAAACCTGATGTCTTTGGCGCTGTCTCACAGATGAAGGTTCCTTTTTTTATTGAAAACAACGTGATGGGTCTGTCCTATCTCTACTTGTTGTCGTAGTGATTATTTCCACATATTAGAGAGAAATTTGGCCAACATCCTGTTCGAACAGCAAAGGACCCTATCTAATTGGCATAAAGAAGTGCACAGCGACCTCAACAATGAACTTCCATATTGCTGGAATAGACACTGTTGTCAAGATGATGATGATGCTATATATCTTAAACAACATGATTTTCTTCTTTGGGGAGTACAGGAATGATAGATACCATTGTCAACAACTCTGCATGAGCTCTGCAACCACATTACCTCAACTGTCATGGCCATCCAAAAGGTCATGCTTCAACTCATTTAGAATAACTCGACTTTTGTAACAATAAGACTACTCCACGACAATAAGATGCATTTTAATGCTCAATAAAGTCCAAAATAGTTCATAGAAGGTTAAGGCCATGGGTGTTGCCGGTGCAGGCTATTGCCACACTAAACTTATATATTTTTGAAGGAGTTCTTGCAGCAACATGCCTCTTTGATGATGGTTCATCTTTAACCGTTGAGAACAGGGTAATACCCTCAAATTTTCCCATATGCCGGCATAGCTACGCCACCTTGCCTCATCCAATCAAGACATAGCATGACCCAGTGATCGCCACTGACATAAAAGAACCCCAAAAAATACATAGTTCCGAAACATGAGAACGAATAATCATGTCTTTCAACTTGACATAATAACCTTACCACCTTCTAGAACAATCCTAGATGCTACCAGGGGCACTATCTTTAACAACAAACTGTAAAAATCATTAGAAGCGAAATGTAATCCAAAAGTAATAATCCCCATTTAAATAAATCTGAAAAACAATATGGAAAGAAATATAAACATTATTACCATGTAAAATAAATAAAATTAAAACATCCAAATAATTGCAACATAATATGATTGGATGTGTGTCATGTGATACAATGACCTCAAATTGAATATTTCTCGAAATTTGTGGGGAGGTTGAACTTGAGCGAGCATAATGCATGCACATACACAAGTGCACAGATATTCACGTACACAGACACATCCCAAAAACTTGATAAGGAGTGTATCTACCCAAAGCAAACACACATGCAGCAGTAATGACTTCATTTGTGGTTGCTGTTACATCAATCAGGGCCATCCAAAACAATCCTCATCAGTTGTTAATCAGTACAGCCAGATGGTACAAGTAAGAATAGATGACTATAGGAACCTACTACCTCCCATATTCTCCCCCATCGTCAGAACACTGACACATCATCACCCAAAATAGTGGCCATTGTGTGGAAATTTCATCTACCCTCTTGGAATTTCACTATATGGTCAGAAAGTCAAGTTAGTGTAACTTTTAAAAATGAAGGTAACAGAAATTATTTTATATCTGCTGGTACATACTGAAGATAAATGTGATATTTAATGGATTTTATTCATTAGGTCAACAAAAATGCTGATTTTTCGTAAGTTAATAGTTCTGTAAATTGGGAGAAACAAAACACACTGTTTTCTAAAGTACCATCAACTCTTGATTATACAGAGGCAGATTATCTGCTATGCAACTAATTGTAAAATATTATGAATATAAAAATTTAAATATTAAGCAAGACCAATAATAACTAATGCAATACAAAACTATAGTTAGCGTAATGGAACTATAGTGTTGACGATGGAATGTAATAAAAAGGGTTTAGGATGAATGGAAATCAGCTGATAAAATAAAAGTATTAAGAATGTTTCTATTTAGGAAACTGATTTAACAAACTAGAAATAAACAATGGAGCAAGAATCTTATAAAAAAAAAAAAAAAAAAAAAAAAAAAAAAAAAAATTAAAAAAAAAAAAAAAAAAAAAAAAAAAAACCAGCAATTTGCTAACCTCCAGGGTAAAAAATATATATGTTTAATTTTATGTTAGTAATATATAATAACTTTAATTTCAGGCTGGCTGAACTTTGCAAAAAGAAGATAACCAGAAATACTGTGACACAACAAGTAGTGGGTGACAACCATCTAACTGCTCTGTTGCATTGGCTTCGCATCCACAGTTTAGAATAATTGATCACATTTTCATGTGACAAATTAGTGCCACACTCAAAAATGTTTCCTTTATTGAGTTGTTCTGTTTACTTTCATTTATATAATTTATATGAAACGGAAGCAATGATTGATAGTAAATAAACTGGAAAGCAGAAAGTTACCTTAAGATAATTCTTGGCTATTACATCATGGCTAAAACCACAGTTCATGGCATAAAAAAGCAGAAACTCCACTTTAATAATGCAGCCTTCTTATTGACGAAAACAAGTACAGAGCTAAAGAAGCACACAAACTAATAGAAGCTGGAGGAGACAGAAAAGGTGTATGTGTGCAAATAAGATGAAGGAGGAGGAAGAAAAAAATGCTTGCGTATAAAATCTTTAAATTGGTTTTAATAGGCTCAAAGAAATACTGAAAGAAGTGTATAGACAGAGAAAAAGGTGGCGGGGGGGGGGGAACTTTTGGCGAAAATATATACATGAGACACCTGCTATGCCAGTAACTTGTACCGCAGGTCACAGGTGTCAGACACAGTACATCATTCACCTGTAGGCCTACCATTTTACACATTACTTTCTTATCGTTATCATAACTGCAAACACACTACTATTACTACTACAGTTTCAGTGTTATAACTGCAGCACTTCTCTCTCTAATGTAACAATTTATTCTTCTCTCACAAAATTATTGTCAGTTACAAGATGTCAACAGCATAGGCGTAACTAGGGGGGGGGGACTAGGGCACGGCCCCCAACAAATAAATAACCAACTAAGGTCTTAAAAAATTACAATTAATTTAATATTGAATAATCAGCGACACTGTTACCAGTAGAATATTCAATGTTTAGCAATGAAAGCTACTAAAATAGCACTATTTTGCACCTTGAAATCAGACATTTTCCCGGGGAGGACTCCCGGACCCCCCGCTTGAAAATGTGCTGGGTGATCCTTTATAATATTCGCAGGATAGCCATCCTTCCCTGTCGGAAATTCATAAATGCTGACTATGTTACTGATTACAGGTAGAGGTAGCTTGAATATAACAGTATTCACAGAATTGTGCCCTCCCCAAATGTTCATTATAGTTGCGCCTATGGTCAACAGTAATGCATAATAGACGACACTATCTGAAAAGGGGAGATATTAAGTTCTGCCATCACTCTTCACTATAAACAATGCTTTGACCTTGTGCTGTCAATTCATAGAGTGTTTGGAGAGGGAAGGTGTCAAGCTGCTGAATAAAATGAAAAACCAGTAAACTCTAAACACAGTGGACTAATGGTCACATAGGGTTTGGTAAATTAGTTCAGGTGAAATTTGCAGATGTACAGTGTAGAAGAGTAAAAGTCCTACTTTAAGTAACTTAAAATTCATGTTTTTAGAACCTTTACATTAACATTTTTTCTCTAAAGTAGTTTAGCGTAACTTTGTTTAGTGTTATGTAAAACAAAGGAAGAGGCCGCTAGGCTATCAGTATGTACAAAAGACAGAAGCACAAGTACTCATGTTTTAGTACATGACAGATACACACACAAATATGACGACACACAATCGCAGAAACGCGTCGCTACGTTTCGCTGCTTAGAGCAGCTTCCTCGGGCGAAGAGACATGACTGACTGCGGTGTGGTTGCCGATGCACCGATGCTGATGCACCTACCGGCCAATGGTTGAACTGATGTGAGGCAGGAGATTCAAAAGCGTCAAGTAGAAGAGGATAATGATGATGTATGGGTAACATCCCCAGTCATTCAGCTTCCCACAACCACTGTACTAAACCTTTGTTTAGTGTTACTATACTTATGTTTTTAATTACAGCATTGAATTTTTTTAATGCAAATTTTTGAATGTAATGTATAAAATAACATTAACATTTGCTGATGAGCTTCAACTTTGATTTAAGTGATTGTATGCTAGACCAGAAGATGGTAACAGCTGACACTGGACAATTATTTACTCTGCTTTGTTAAAATTCTGATGTTCACACACTACGAACAAGTCTACCCTTTTTCCTTTATGTGCATGTAAACTACAGAGGAATATTCTTATTGCATAGTTGCAACATATCACCTCATAATGCCTATGAACATTTTGTCTGATGTGGCAACATCACTATAGCTGCACTGTTGCTGACTGCTTTGAAGATGATAAACCTATATCCTGAAGCACATGACTAAGATTATTATCGAATTTCCTATTCTATTATCTGTCATCAAAGCAACTAAAAAAATTAAAGAAACTTAGTGTAAATATGTGGCATTGCATTTCTGTACAAATAAATAATAATAAATTAGAAAAATTTGGTATCACTGCACTATGTCCACACTTCCAAGACTGAAAAATGAGGGTTTAAGGAAGAACATGGGTACTGTAGTTCTGAATGCAAGTGATTGGGTGGATTGGAGGGAATTTGCAGTACTACTAGACATAGATTGAAAGATGAGGATTTAAAGAATGTATGGCTTCCTGCATACGTTTGTGAAACACTGCACATTATTGAAAGTTCTTTTACATGCTATTATTCACACTTCCACACATCATTCAAAGTTTGAGATACATATCACATTAATTGAAAATAGATTTTGTTAGAAAGTTAATTATCTGCAGCATTCTTCCACGTGATCACTCAAGATAATCAGGAGATGATTTAACTCGTGAACTGAGAATGAAATGTGAACGGATACTTACCACAACTAAAAACAATGTATAGTTTTGATTGGAGCTGTGCAAATTCATTGATGTGCTCATTGTGTAATTACAATCCACAGATGAGCTGCTGGTGAGTAGCAAAGCTAAACAGTTTTGCCTCAGACCCACATAGCATGAAGATTTGTTCTGCGGAACATTCACGCTACACAAATTCATGTTAAACGAGTCGGAAATTCCCATGACAACGTAATTGTGTAAAGATGTGTTCCGGAAATTCTGTCTTGTCACTCTTGCAAAACAAACACGGCAGCTGACATGTTTCCTTTTCAGTTGTAACATAACAAACACAGTACAGCACTAGATTTTTAGGTCACTGCAGATTTCATTGCCTTTTTACATTCAAGAACACCAGGAATGAAATATAAATGAAATAATTAAGAATAATGTAACAATTAACATGCAAAATTACTGCTAATCGAAGACGTCACTTTGAAAGTGGCTGGGTAGCTTTGGCTGGTATCGCAACTCTGCTCAAAGAGCTTCATCACAGGGGACATGCCACTTTGGAGCATGTATTGCGGAGTCAGTACTGCCATACATGTAACACAGTTATAGACATTCCACTCCAACTCACAAGCTCCAGAGACATCAAGAAATATTCACAAGTATGTGAAGCACACTACAAGCCTACTACAACTGATCGAACTATAATTATCTGCTTGATTTATGCAAGTTCACCTCATGTTATCTGAATTGCAAGGAAAATATTTTGCTCATGTTGCATGGATTTGTGGGTATCTGAGTCTGTGCTCTGCAAGTCTGATTTATTTATTTAAGCTGAGTGTTGGTTACTATTCAGCTTAAACAATAGCACGGAAACTGTGCAGATAAACCAAGAACAATTATTTTAGTAATATTTCAATTTAAAATTATTATAAAAATGCAAAGTATATGACACCACTTCTGTTACACATTTTCATTTTCTTCTTGGCTTGCAATGAAAATAAAAGGCTAACAATGTCAAAACCAACCCACTTCTTAAGATGAGACTGAATCAACAAGATGCTGGTTGGAAATCTGATATAACTTCACTGGAAACAACAACTTTATTTTTTTCTATCTTAGCACGATAAAATGTTTTATATTATCTAATGATTCTTTCTAGTACACTTCAAACTTTTATAATTTTTCACAAAGTCTATAAACATTAAAATATTTTAAGTGGTGATACGAGAACTCAAAAGAAATAGTTGAATTTTAATATGCTTGTTACTAATTGAGGGCAGCAAGAACTGAACTCAACTGCTGAAACATAATTCATAGTTAAAATTTCTTTGGCTTCTTGTATTAATTGCAAGTGTGGACAATAACATTCTCATATTCTATCATCATCACTTTTTGGAATGTCATATCTTTGACTACGAGCCGTATCTATATACGGCTTTCGGTTGTTATCCAATCACCGAATGTCTGTTCCGATCAAAACACACACTATAAACCTCTTTTGTTTGTTTGTTTGTTAATTGCCTGGAAGTTAAGAGGCATCCACTTTCAGGTGAATATAGTCAGATGGTGATTCGAAAGCTTGTTCAGCGGTTTACATTGTATCTATATAGAAATGGCGACAGATCTTCTCTGGAATAACCTGTCAAACAATACTTGTTACATAAGAAATGCAACATTTTAAAAACATATTCTTGATTGGGACGAGTTTAGGAATTACGTATTTGAAAGTTTTCAATAAACAGAAGCTACTGTTAAGTATACCAGATTCGTTTAAAGTGTATGCAAAATTCCATGGAGGGTTTGCTACAAGGTGGAAATTTTCACAAACCAAAATCCTTATTGCACGTGTATACGTTTGTAATTTTTGTACCTTTGTTTTGAAAATAAGAGAGAATTTTGCGTAGAAATAATAACAGCATTGTGCGAAAATGATAATACACATATATTAACGAAAATGTTTTCTGTACGTACACAATTTATCTGATGTGTTTATGATGTTAAAATATTCATTAGAATCTTGCGATAATTATGTCAGCAGTAAAAATAAACAATTACATTTTAAAATGTTCTCGTACTTTCATCAAGTGACTCGTGTGACAGGTTATTCCATAGTTGTTTTTTTATTTTCTTTTTATGTGTTTCTTTATTGAATAATACAAGCATTGGTTTTAAGCATTTGTACAATCTCTACTGTTCTCCATGCAAAGACAATATTATGCTCTCTGAAAAATCCCTCACAAATACTATATTAACCATATTTAACCTTCACAAAGAAAATTTCTTTAATATACCTAACCTAAATCCAAAGCCAATATCATCTCAGATATGAACAACAAACGTGAAATGTCAGAAAAAACAATCGAAAATTGCACGGTGCATTCCTATATTCATTCTGTGTGCTATCTAATGGAAGAAAAATGGTGCTATGTTGCTATATTTACACTTCAAGTGGATATGGAAGCGCTTTCAGCTGGCAAGCTCCCGAAAGTCGTTTATAGGATGCAAGTAGTTGGCAAGCTACCAGGTGAATGTCTGCTAACAGTGCTTTCGAAATCAGTTTACAGATACGGCCCTAAGAGAATAGTTACAAAACTACTATTTTTGATACAAAGGTCTATATATTTGAAAACGCTGTATTTTCTGAGTAGATTTGAACAAACCTACCAAGAACCGTAAAATTGGATGACTAGAAACACAATTTTAGAACAAAGTTTTCATTATTAATTCTGTTTTAAAAACTGCGTTTTTAGATAGGCAGGTTAGACCAGTATAAAAATAATACTTGTAATGTACAGGCATCCCCAGCATTACGTAACCTGTTGCGCTGTATGTAAGTCATTGGCAATATGGTACTGAAACGTAGGAATGAAAGTTTGGAGAAGGTTGTACAAAAAAAACAGTCTGCAATAACTCTAGAAGACGAACTAAATATTATAAAAATTTAAGAAATTTGTTCTTATATGATTAACTACACATATGTATTAACATAAAAACTGTGTGTGTCAAAGTTAAAATATTTTCACATGTAGGTAGCAATATATATTTTTGAACACTAAGTTAGATTGCAGTTGCATTGATTTACAATTTTTCTTTAAATTTGGTTTAGTGTATTTGTTGTCGTGTGATTAATTACAGATATTTATAACATCAAAAGTACGTGCATTAGAGTTAAAATGTACATTCATGTGTAGATTTGTTTAAATTTTTTGTGAACGGTAAATTAGATACCAATTGCAAGAGTTTATTTTTTTTTATTTCATGTAACAAATTTGTATCTACTTTATTAGTAAATGTATTATTACATACATTTTAACAAAAAAACTAAAGCCTTTCAATTATTCAAACGTATTCTTTACAGTAGTCTAAACATTATCAGTATAATCAATAACGTTCTTTAAGAATTACACAGCATTTAATGGGAATGGTGCGTCGAAACACCACACATATTTTCTGTATAAATTAGTTATAATTACATTAAAAATAACAATGCAAGAGGGCACACATCATTATTATTAAGGAAACAACCAAAACACTTGAACAAGTCTCGTCAAAAGAACTTATAATGCATACATATGGAAAATATGTAACTTTGGTGCACCTGTACCACAAGTTCAATACTATTTGCACTTACGTAAAATTACGACTTACGGTAAGCAACGTAAGAACGTAACTCTCATGCAAGTCGGGGGGTGCCTGTAATTTAACAGAACAGCAACGCTGACTTTAATTTCCTTTTTGTTGTAAATTGTACTACACATTCCAGCTGTTTTTTGCTACTGGGTCATATTTTCATTCCATAATGTGAGTTTATAAAAATACAATTTCACACATTTATTTTTTTGTCATTATTATTGGTATAAAAATACTTAGTTTTGTTTACCACATTCATCCAGTTCTTCATTCCACAATGAGGATTTCTCAAAGTACATGAACAAAGAAGCATACACAAATTTTAAATAGTTTATACAAATACATCAAGCACATCACATTGCATGAAAGGCTTACTTTACCTAGCTTCCATCTATCTAAAATGCAGGATGAATTGTATTTTAAACCTTCACAAATACATGCCCTGACTGCAAGATAAGAATCTAAAATAAAATATGAAAGCTGTAGTTGCATTAAATCAAACCAAAGATAGTTAATAAAGCAATAACCCATTCATTAATTCTAAATAAATTATCTAGTTGATAATTAAGCTGATGAATTTCGTACTGAAAAATAAAAGTTTAACAGTATGTGTAGGGTATTTTCCTTCAAATCTTGGTATAGTTTTAAAACTGTGGTTCTTTTTTTTTACTGCATGCAAATAAACCCTGCAACACATAAATAAATAAACAAATAAATAAATTATATATATATGTATAAATTCTTGGTCATTTCAGCATTTCAGACTACCAGCAAACAACTTTTAATAAGTTGACCATTTATCAGCTTCCACATAAATAATAAGATCATTAATTAAGGAAAAGGTACTTGGAACAAAGAAAATATGTTGATAAGATGAACTTGAATAAGCGGTACATAAAATAAATGTTTGTCATTCAGCTTTAAGTGTCCCAATAACGACTCAAAAAAAGTAACTGTTAGAAATGCTTGTATTGCATACAGTAAAAATTTATTATACAAAAAAATAAATAATTTAAAGTGTGCTTGTTGGTACTACGAGGGTTATTTTTTTTTCAACCTCTGATCGGTTGTAATAAAAAAAACGGGAATGAATTAGGAAATTATGTTAATGTCAAGAGAAGCATACATCTTTACACTATTTTTCCACATTATCACCGTGCAGATTGAGGCATTTGTCGTACCAATGTACCAGCTTGCCGATACCCTCCTTACAGTCCGGATTTGGCACCGAATGACTTCCACCTTTTCCCCACGTTGAAAAAGTGGCTAGGAGGAAGATGCTTGAACACCCATGATGAACTGCAGGACACTGTTAAAACGTGGCTGAATAGGCAGGAGGCATCATTCTTTGCAGAGGATATCGGCAAGATGGTGCATCACAGGATGTGGCAATTGTGCAGCCTGGTTGTAAATGTGATCAACATAAATAAATATACAGAACTAAATTTAACTTCATGTTCCATTTGTAATGCCCAAAAATTACCTTAAAGATTTTATTTCAACTGTGGCCACTTATCACCTAAACACAGCATAGGATTATAGCTAGTATTACATACAATGTCTGTGGTTGTGGATCAGAGATAATGCTACAGGCTGTCAAACCTAGTACAAATCTCATCTTATCAAGTAAAGCAAATAGTTATTACCTACATTCAGAATATTATAGCTGCTAGCATTTTGCATATTGCACTGATAAGGAAGCATTAAATACTGTGTATTAATAATGTCAAGTTGGTATTTGAAACAACAGGCGCTGAACCAGCCGAAATGAAATAATACGCAAAGCTCTACAGTAAATTATTTAAAACACATTAAGATACCGATTTAATTAAGTATATTAAAATGTACACCTACAAGGTATGGCAGAATGTATCCTACATTAAGCTTTATTTACCCATTTGGCTTGTTTTTTCCTGACTTAGTTAATCTGTCAGGTAATGATACATTGGGATCTAACAACCAGAGTTACTTCTTCTGTTTTTTTTTAGTTTGTCTATTTAGAATTCACAAGATTTACACCCAGCATTAATAATTATTTTTATGCGACGATATGCAAAATGTTAGGAATTACATGTATACAAACTGTGTAAAACAATACTAAAATTAAAAATAATTTTTTCTCAATATTAAAGAATTGTCAATTAGGAAAACACTTATTTAAAAATACCCTGAAAGAGTAGCTCGGGCCAATGACAAGATAGCTTGCTTATGATACATCATCAAAGCAATGTATGTGTGTATAAAGTATTTAGTACATAACATGTACATACATTAATAAAATTAGTATATTCATTGCTGTACACTAATTGACATGAAGTCACAACTTCACCACTGGACTGGTAAAAGTGTCTCGATGGGTACGAACTTCAGCAACATGCACAGTGCTATCTGCCCTAGGGTAGGTCTCAACTGCTATTCCAAGTTTCCAACACAAGCAGTCGTCATTGATCAAAATCGAATTACCTTCAAATAGGTTGACCGTTTCACAAATCATCTCAGTCTTTGAGTGAAGATAACATAGATACTCAAAATGCCACCATTTCTAGTGGTCTATGAGTGACCACCAAGCCAACCTGTTGACAGGAGTCGACATTACGCCCACTTCAGCAGTATTTGGAGGCATCTAATTTTAGGAAGTGACTCAGTAGCATGGCTGATAAATTGTTGGTATCATTTGAAAGTAGGCATTAAGGTCTGAAATTGAAAGTTATTTTTATCTAAGCCAAAATAGTACTTTGCTTATTTCACTACCATGAGGTGCTATGACCAATTTGTCTTGTCCTGACAAAACCATAAAGGTCGTCACCACCACAAATGCTCTATGAGCTGTGCAGTCATTAGGCCACGAGATACACAATAAACTTGGTTCTACTTTCACTAGGTACACAATGTTATAAATCAATCATAGTATTCCTCAGAATTTTGCTAACATGGTTGGTGGTGATGCTTTTCTACATATGTGGCATAGCCATTTGTGACACAGAAAGGAATGGGTAGAGTAAGATGGGGCAAGATGATGCATCTAAGCTTCTGATGCAATCTTTTTGATTGCAAATTTCAATTTTCACATGTTACTTTGGTTATTTATTGTACATATTGTTTAGTTTCTTATACTATAACATTATACATGTAACATAATATTTAATTAAATAAAAATGTTTAAAAAATTAAACACGCAAAAACAAACTTTTACCCCACAGTGGGGCATACGTGCGCACTGACTTCCAACCCAACAACCTGCTACAAAAGTAAATAACAAAAATTATAGAAATTGTTATTGTGTTTTTGTTCAGTTAGTTTTATTACTATGGCAAGATTTAGCTAGAACTTTTGACATGTCCATAAAAAAAAACAGTTTCACGAGACACAGCTAGTTCATTTGTTCAAATTAAAAGTAGAAGCAATTGTTAAAATAATGATTAAAAGTAGTTTAGCTGGCTTGTATGTAAACAATGTCACTTTTAGCAGTAAACACAAACAAAGTTACCAATATTCTCTTAAGTAAAGCATGACTCATGTTACTATTTCATAAACACACTACACTGGTTCTAATCCTCTGATGGTTCTTCTGTAAATGGTGTTCCAAACTTAACTTCAGATTGTTTCCCCTTCTATCTATGATTATGATTTTCCTTTCTCCTAGGTAGGGGCAAAATATCTGCTGAGAAACATCAGTTCTTGGTCTGTTGCAATAGTTTTGATCAGACGACTGCGCCAAAACATAAGAGCAAATGGAACACGCAGCTTGTTCTGCAGTACTTGGATTAGAAGTGGACAGGTGTACTAAACCAGCTGAGTGATTGTCTGTTGTACTCGGATTAGAAGTGTATGAAGTTACAGTAATACAAGAGAAAGAAGGTTAAATATCATCAATTGTAATCTCAGAAGAGGATGAGTGTCTTAACAAATTGATCAGTCACAGATAATGGCAAGATTCTTCAGTGAAAATATGGCAGTTGAATTGGTAAATACCACATACTTTAAAGGCTTACATAGAATTGTAAACTATTGCATATTTGTTGTACGCAATACCAAATAATTCTACTACTTGAAACTGAGTTATACAACGCCGCGAGATTTTCAGCTACCATTAGTCGGATGCTTGTGATAAGAAGACCTTAAATATTTTGAAAAAACAACAACCTAATGGTTAAATTTTGTGACTACCATGACTTTCAGATTGAGATGTGAAGATTGGTTTGTACTGGTGCCGTGGTACAACACCCAGAATTGGTGTCAAACACCCTTGTGAAACTTTTGAAGAGACTGAGGTGATATCACTGGATGGGACTCTGTGTGTGTGTGTGTGTGTGTGTGTGTATGCCTGAGGCATTTTGAACTGTTCTGGCTGTTTTACCGGCCCGCCCGTCGTCGGACTTCTTCGGGTCTCCTCTACAATCTTCGGCTCCCTCCCTTCTTCCCCCCTCCTTGCCTACCCATCCCTTGTTGCCAAGGCCAGCCGCCTTGCTCTCGAGCATCAGTCAGTCTAATACCGGCCGTCTCGCCGTATCCTTCTCGCTAGTATATCACCCATCGGGGCGCCGTCGGCTATCCTACATTTGCGGTAAGTTTAAGTTTGTAGTTTGATTTTTCTTTTGAAGTTGTTTGTGTTTGGATGCTTCGGCCCCTTTCCTGTAAATCACATGGTAACTCCTAGTTTCCCTTGCGCCTTTTAGAAAACGGCATATCGATGGGTGAATTTTATTTTGAAAGGTAACTGTAACGGCCCTATTTTATTAAGCATTCGTGTTTTCTGTCTGCCCCCTGCAACATGGTGTTTGCTGTCCTTCAGGCGTTTTGTTGGCCTTGAATGTACATGCTTCTGCTAGATTTGTCACGTTTAATACGACCAATTATAAATAAATTGTTATGGTTTGTTTACCCGCTTCCTTTTATTTTGAGTGCTACCATTTAGGGACTAAACCCATATGTTAGTGTGCCGGTTAATGGCATAATTCTGCGCGACTCTGCTCAGGTTTGATTCCCAATTGTTTCTTGCGACTTCAGGTTATGCCTATTTTTTTTTTTGGTATGGTATTTTTTGTCTCATTTTTTGGAGTTATTGTATTTTTGAGATAGCGCATGTTAATGGTAGTGTTAGTTTTGTGTACACAATGTGGTGTCTGGAGTTGCAAAAGTATTTGCGAGAAGCATGTGTGGAGTTTGAAAATAGTGAAGATGTGACAGCCCTTAGAAATTGTGCTTTTTCTTATGTAAACTGATTGTGTCAGGTGGAATATGCCTCTTTGGGTGGGGCGTCTGTTGAGGGTCCAGTTACTGCGATACAGACCATGCTAATTGCGCACTTGTCCCATATTCCCATTTTGGGTGTAATCGAACTAGATGGGGTGTTGCATTTCTTGGTATTAGTTGACCAGTCAGTCGGGGTGTTTTCCGGTGTCCTGGAATCCCGGTTTTTGACATGTTTGTTGGCACGTACCTCATGTTATCCGGTGGTTATGTTAGGGGAAGTGATGCGGAATGAGGCGACGTACGAAGCCTTTAAGTCAAAGCTGTTATCGCACGCGGGTTCTCCGACGATTTAATCGGGCCTATAAGAGACATTTGTGGACCGTTTTCAACGACAGAATGAGACGGTGCCAGATTTTGTGCAGGATGTGTTGGGTTATGATCGGGCAATGAACATGTCCTGTTCTGAAGCTAAATTAGTTGCTTCTATAATTGATCATCTTTCGCCTAAAGTTTGGAGGCATTGGTTTATGTGTTCAAGCCTGGGATCGTACGACGATCTGTGTTTGTTGGCATCGGGAATCCAACGGGAATCAAATGTGGAACAACAATTTTATCAGTCTGTAGCTCCCCCTCCCTTTAGCACGTTTCAGTCTAGAGGTGCAGGTTGGCATCAGCCTGCGGATATTGTATTGAATGGGGCTTCTGGTGTGGGTGTTGTTCCCTTGGCCTCGTCATCTAGGCCTCATATTCCGTCAAATAGGCATCAGATTCAGCTACTTCGAAGTCGTCGTTCGTGTCTGCTCGCCACGTGCGATGTGGGAACAGTGCTGAATTGGGGCAGGTTTCCTTGCATTGCAAGTAACCGCGAGTTTTGCGGGATCAATTGATTTGTTTCCGTTGTTATAAGCCTGGACATCTGAAGTTTGCTTGCTCGGGAAACTAAATGCCACCTTTCGGAATCGAGTGACGAAAGGTGGACGAAAGGGATTATTTACTCCGCGCGCTGATTGTTTTATGTCACTTGACTGTCACTGCGAAAATCATGCAGCTTTGGTTGATACCGGATCTTTGCACTCGTTTGTGAGTAAGGTTTTCTTGTCTGAGTTGATAAAAAAGAACCCCCTGTCATCACGTATGGATCGTTCTGTGGACATGGCAACGTGTGTCGCAAATGGTGGTATAGTGCACTGTGAATGTGCAGTTAATCTGCATGTAAAAATAGATGTGTTTTCATGGACATATCAGTTTTAGGTCTTGTCTGACTTAATTGCCTATGTTATTTCGGGGGTTAATTTTCTTACCCATGTTCGCGCTGTGGTGGATGTCGATGCACATTATTTGTATTTAAAATTTGCCCTTAAGTATCCTTGCCCTTTGGTTTCTCGTGTGAGTCGCTCTCCGACCACACTATGGTGTTTGGCTGGAACGGATGATGCCCGCACTCACGCCTTGCAGGCTGTTTTGAAGGAATTTCAGGACATTACTACGCCTAGGAATGGGAAGTGTGACGTACTACCGTATAGCTTTTCCGTGTCCGATGACGTCCCAGTTAGGCTGTCTTACTACACTTATAACCCACATAAGTTAGCCATTATGCATAACATTATTGATAAGTTGCTGCAAGAAGGTGTGGTGCCAGATATAGACTTGTCACAGACATGAGTGGAGTGAATCATAAAATTCATTTATATCCCTTTCCTGCTCCTACGGTTGACTCTGCATTGCAGCACTTAGGCAAGGCGAGCATTTTCTTTATAATCAATCTGAACTTGAGTTTTCACCAATGCTATTTGCATCCGGATTGACATAAATATACAGCCTTTGTACGCAGTGGGCCCAATACGAGTTTAATCGTATACAGATGGCTGTCTGTTTTGGGACACAAGTGCTGCCTCGTGTGTTGGATTTTGTGTTGTCTGACATCAAATTCCGGTTTGTCTATAACTACGTAGATAAACGACATCATAGTGTACAGTAACACCTTTGAGGAACATCTTGAACATCTTCGTGAAGTGTTAAGTCGTTTACGTAAGGAGGGTTTAACGGTGAGCCCAAGTAAGGTGACGTGGCCTGCTGTCTGTGAAATTCCTTGGTTACATAGTATCTGGTTGACAATTTTAGTCCTCTCATTTTGGTCCACTTCTCTAATGATTTCCAATTTCTCACAAATTGTTACTTAGTGTACTTATGCTTGCTAGTAATCATTTTATTTAAAATCTAAAACCAGAACAAGGAAGTAACAGAAATCTTGCACAAATAAGTTACCTGCTCAGAGCCTCAGACTAACTACATAATGACTGTTATTCTTTTAGAGACTGGAAGCAGAGGAGGGGTGGTCATTAACACTTTGGAGGTTACCGACGTAATATTATGTTACTGTATGTTTTGGTTAATAGGCGACCAACGTAATATTACTGCGCATCATTTTCGCTGTGATTTTACAGAGCCCGATGTAATATTACTGCAGCGTATTATTTCTGCCGCTGTAACTGTTCACGTAGTTAATTTTTCTGCAGTTGGGCAGCAGCACGTGCCTACTATCGAAACTTACTTCGAGTTTAGTTCGGAAGTGTACTACCCGATAGCACTCCTTGCATCCTGTATGCAGTCGGTCGTGGCCAGCGCAAAACTACGTCTGCAAAGTAGTTTTTGACGCCGCAGGAGTATACTAAAAGCCGATAAATTATTTACAGCATTGTTGTAGAATAATAAACATTTTGTGAAATGGATAGTCAAGACAGTGAAGATTATACATCATATGATGGACTCGGAGATAATTCCGATTGTGATCCGAACTTTATATTGTCTGCAACGAAGGTAAATGTGTTTGTTTTTTATTCGTGATGTTTTTAGAAATAACATAAATTAATTTACGTTGCACAGATAAAAATGAAATAATTTTTTATTACCAAACGTTCATCTAATTTTTTCCATGTACTACAGTTCAACACATAATGCAGCATTCTAAAAACATACCTGCACAATTTTTATACTACAAAATGGCTGTTTATAAAATCCAAACAAAAATATTCTGATGACACTAAAATATTATAAATATATATTCTAACTTTTATTCTTTACATTTTTTTCACGTTGTTGGACTCCTTTAAAACTCATACATTTTATTACACGTTACTAGATTCTCAAGTACAAGAACATTTTCTGTTTTGTGCACATTTTCTATGTGAAATATAACTCAAAATTATTTTGTATTTTTTTAGAAGACTCTGAAACGAAACAATCTTCAGAAGAAGACCTTTCTGAAGCGGCATCGCCAGGAACCAGTCATCAACATGAACCATGCACAGCCCGTAAGAGAGCCCGGACAGATGCAGCATGAACTGGTCCCCCATGGATGTCTGATGATCCTGAAGGCCTGCCAGACATTGAAGTTTTCGGAGGCGCAGGGGAACCTACCCCAGGTATTTTGCTAGACAACACTTGCGAAGAAATAAATTTCTTCAGATATTTTTTAATGATAGTGTAATAAAAAATATGAAGGAACAAACTAATTAATTTGCACGTAGACGTCTAGCAAAACTCAGATCAGAAAACAAACTGTCCCCGAAGTCACATTTTAAAAAATGGACGACTGTTACTCTCTTGGAAATAAAAATATTTTTTGCTATACTTTTGCATATGTCAGCAAGTTCAAGACCCAGTTTGAGAAATCACTGGACAACAAATTTGGTATGCAGTGCTCATTTTGCCCCAATGTTATGCAGAGAGATCGCTTCCTACTTATCCTGTCAATGTTTCACCTAAACAATAATGCAACAACAAAGGAAAAGGATGATCCCGAATTCGATCCTCTTCTTAAAGTCAGGCCCTTGTTAGATGTTCTAATTGAAAAATTTCAAAGCAGTTTGACTCCTGGAGAAGCGATCACAGTTGACGAAGGAATGTGTCCTTTTAGGGGGTAAGATTTAGGGTGTATATGCCACAAAAGCCAAACAAGTATGGAATCAAAATTTTCATAGTAGTTGATAGCAAAACAGGTTACATATGGAATTTTGAGGTGTATACTGGTAGAACAGAAGGAAAAGACAGCAGTGCTTCAGGGATTGTGAAACGCTTACTCAAAGAACTTACCGGTGTCAGACACACAGTTTATCTGGATCGTTTCTTTACAATTGTACAACTTGCTGATGACTTAGTTGAAGCAAAGACTGGCCTTGTTAGAACGATCATGAAGTCGAGAAAACTAATACCGGCAGTGTTGAAAGAAAAGCGATTGCGAAAAGGTGACACTGTACACTGCAGCAGAGGAAACACTCTCATTCTGAGGTGGCATGACAAACGAGATGTCTGGATCATTAGCACAAGGCATAAGGCAACCATGCAGCCACTGACAAACAAGCGTGGACAGAATGTTGAAAAGCCCTCAGCAGTGATCGACTACAATAATCACAAAGCTGGAGTTGATTTGGTTGATCAACGACTGTCTTATGGTTCATTTGACCATCATTCTGTCAAGTGGTGACGGAAGTTGACACTGCATTTTATGATGATGGTGGTTGTGAACAGCTGTATCTTGTTCAAGAAGATAAAAGGAAGAAATATCACAACCACTGACTTCATATCCAAAGTGTGCAATCAGCTTGTACAAAGTGAAGGTGTCGCTACTTCAGCTGTTGGAGCAGGTAAACTTGCAAGACTACGTCAGAGACATTTCCCAGAACTTGTACGCTACAAGGAAGGTCAGAAGAAAGCTCAAAGAAGGTATCATGTATGTTCAAGCAAAGGAAAAACACACAGTGGCACATCATCAAGAAAAGACATGCAGTACCAATGCTCAGACTGTGATGTTGGCTTGTGCATCACACCATGCTTCAAAATTTATCACACTCAAGTACGATATGACTTGTAAACAAATGTACTTACCAGGATCTAATACATTATTATTTATTGTAATTATTTGTAACATGCATCAGTTATTGAACGTCACTTTTTAGTTTTTCATGCATTCAAGTTTTTTTTTAATTTGAAAGAAAAACGCTGTGATGCGAATAGATGTATATGTTACGTTTTACTTTGTTATAAAGAGTAAATGTAGCACTAGCAAATTGTTATGTTCTTTTTTTATATATTTGTTTTTCAATCTATTTGGTATCATGAAACTTGGGGTTTGGTATTTTAGAAGAATATTTATGTATTTATCTGTGTATCTAATTTAATTTTGTTTTATGAGTCAAGTTAGCATTTTCAAATTGTATTGCAATTCTTCTGTGTTTTATTATATTTGAGCTATGTTTTTGCAAAACATTGGATTTTGTAATTTGAAAACATTTAGGCCTATGCAATAACAAAATCTGTACATATTTGTCCAAATTATATTTCCATTTTCTGTGACAAGTAAATTTAGCTGTTACATTTGGTACACCATTTTTTACATTCTTATTTTATTCATTTACATTATTTCATAGAACTTTGGTTATTGTGTTTTGAGAAACATCTCATTATAGTCTAACCTGTACATAACTATTCATTTAGTTTATCTCGCATTCAAGAGAATGTCTACCTTTAGTAAATTTTATTGCATTTATTTTGTCTTATGTGTATTCAAGTTTTAGGTTTTCTGCAAATCACTAGAGTTTACACTTTGAAAAGTAATTATATTGTAAAGAAAAAAGTGTACATATCCATATATCTTAGGTTTGACATTTTTCCTGAAGAGAACATTTTACAGGATAAAATAGTAGTCCGTCTTTATTTTACTTTTGCTGCGATTTAGTTTGATAATCACAAAACTATGGATTTTGTATTAAGGAAACATTTTGTGTATTTACCTGTACATCTAATGTTTTTTTCTTTGTTTAGAGCAAATTTAGATTAGCAACTTATATTACATTTGTTTTGTATTATATTCAAGTTATTTATTTATTCCTGTGTTATATTCAAGTTACGTGTTCCACAAATCTTTGGATTTTTGTTATTTCAAATCATACGTGAAAATAAAATCTGTACATACTACATTTGTTTTGTTGTGAGGTGTACATTTAGGCATAAGTAATGGTACTATGTACGTTTACTTGATTTCATTCAATTGTATTTTTCACAAAACTGTTGAATTTTTATTTTGAACGTTTATGTACATATCTGTACATCAAATATGTTTTGTATTTTATTATGTTTGAGATATGTTTTCCACAAAACTTTGGATTTTGAATTTTGAAAAAAATTTGTAATAAAAATCTGGACAAATTTGTACTCGTGTTCTTTAGAAAAAAGTGTAACTTTAACTAAAGCAAGTGGTATTTCAATTGCATATAAAGAAGAAAATATGTGGAGCACTAATACTCACAGTGTTATTTTGACTTGTGCATCATACTTATTTTAAAAAATTAGAAAAATTTTGAAAACTAATATAAATTGCAAAAATTTTACCAAATTAAGTAGGCTGCATGGCACTATGAATATTGTTGCAAGTGCAATACACGTAAATTATTCAATATGGGATTTTTGCATTTTATTGTAGTAAAAAAATTAGTTTTCAAGAAATTATATTAACATTTGATAAATTCTGTACAAAATATTAAAAAGCGAGGCATGTATATTTTTTTGGGTTCAACATAAAGTGAAAGATTCGATCTTGAACATACACAATTTCAATTTATCTTCATCTATAAATTTTAAATAACCTATTATAAAAAGCTAAAAAGTAAAAAAAAATGCTGTGTCCACAAGGCAGGAACAATTCAACATGAGTCAGCATCCAAAGTGTTAAAAGACGGCAGTTAAGGGTAGTATGTTTAACATACAGCACCTCCCTTTCAACTTTGGCCACATATATGTAAAAAAGTGTTTCACTTGAAAGTAAGTGTGAGTGAAGGTGCAAAAGTTACAAACCGAAAAATAATTCGTGTTGCCAAATATTCCAACCTTGAAGATTAGCTGTTTCAATTGATTTTTGTCAGTGCAGAGCCAACAACATCTCGGTAGACGGACCATTGTTGAAAGAGAAAGCCGACAAGCTAGCTCTCAGAATAGGGCTTCAGTTACAGCGTTCAAGTGGCTGGCTTCAGCAGTTTAAAGAATGCCAAAACATCACATAGCTCACCATTAGTGGTGAAGCATCTGCAGATAACTTGGACGTTGTAGAAACGCGGCATCAAAATATGATGCCAGTCATGAAACAATATGAGCCAAAATACATCTTTAATGTTGATGAAACAACTTTTCTGTAGTATACAACCTAGCAGAAGAATGGCATTGAAAGGTGAAAAGATTGACTTAGGAAAAAAATATAAATATAAAGTTATGGTAATTTAGTGCTGCAATTCTGACAATTCTGAAAAACTTGGGAAATTCACGTCCCTGCAATGTTTGAAGACCTTATAGTACTATCCACTAGACTAAGTTTTCAAAGAAAGCCTGGATGACTGCAAAAATGTTCATAAGGTTGGACAGAAGAATTGCATTCCAAAACAGGAACTTTCTGTTGCTGATGGATCGTTGCTCAGTACACAACAGCGAGGGGTTTGACCTGAAATATGTTTGTGTTGTGTTGATACCTGCTAACACCACTAGCCATACGTAGCCCTTGGATTAAGGGCAATGAAGCGACGGATTTTTTTTTAAATTTTCGATTGTTGTTGCATGGCACGAGAATCAGAACAATTTCAAGTAGACTGACCAAGAAAAAATATTTTTTAGAATTTTTTTAATGAAGTTATGACCACTTTTTTGGAGTTTTCTACATTCCTGTAAATATCGGAAACTACAAAAAATCGGGCGGGATGACTTTGTAGAATATCTCGTTAGATATGGTACTTCGGCCTAAAACCATTTTCGAAAGTAATAGATAAATATATTCATTAAAATTGCAGTTAAACTTTTTAGTGTAAAGTTTTCTTTTTATAGCAGATATTTCATCTGCTGATTTTTGCTGTAAAGATGTTTTATTTCTGGAATAACAGCTCGGTATTCTCTTGTGTGGACTTTTAAGTTTATGTTAAACTCTGGTTCACTTCACTTAAACTGAAAACGTGAGTCCTGCAATGGCAGTTATAGTGTGGTGTGTCGCGCGTCAGTATATAACCCGATATGCGCTGTACTGATATGCTATCTATTGGCAGCCGCGTGAACTCATTGCACCACGCCGAAACTCCAGTACATAACAGACAGGAGAACGAATGATGTGAACAAAAGGAAGACGGCATTCCTTTCTGCGCATACAGTGGCTAACTTGGAGTTGACGTCAAGGTTAGAAGATGGGTGGGGGGTTTCCTCTGTAACGTGAGCGCTGTGTAGATAGCCGGCCGAGGGTGGATGGATGATGTAACTAGCAGTCTTGCAGCTGCCGCACGTCCGTTACCTATTTGTTTGCCACGCTGTACCACAGCAGCCAGTTACACGCATTTAAAATTACTCATAGACCAAACACATTTTTAAGAGATAATAGACAGTGGATTACAAGCACAATTACAATATTACTACTATTTTCATATTAACTCGGTATAAATACTGACAGAATTATTATAATTAATCCGGCGGCCCCCCACCCCAATGGACCTATCTTAATAAAGTAAGTTAACACGTGAAAAACAAAGATTTCAAACATGAGATCAGGGGCGTATCCAGAAAAAAAAAAGGGGGGGGGAGTGTTACAGGAGTTATGACCCCTTTCTCCGAACCCAAGGTCAAAATTTGAATTATATACCTGAGACAATAACAAAACACATAAATTGAAGTCACGCTATTACAACAGTAAGTGTATATTTAATATTTTTATGTATGTAAAATGCTTAAATAACACTATTTTGCTCCTTCAAAACCCAGTTTTTTCCCGGAAGAGGACTCCCAAATTCTCCAACTCTAATTTTTAGGAATGGTGACCTCCTCCAAAACAAAAGTGAGATCCGCCCCTGCATAAGTTACGCACAAAAATTATATACATAAAAACCATTTTACGTCTATTGACGAAGCCAGAAGCGCGTGTTGTCATGAGATTACTTCTATGAGAGTATGGCCATTGTTGTCCGCACAGGAAAATAGATGAGTAAACGCGCGTGTCTTGACTGAGTGGCAGGATGGAGGCAAGGTCGAGGCGGTGGTGGGGCAGATGGTGGCCGAGGGGTCAGAACTCTCGCCTCTCACCAAGGCGATACGGGTTCGATTCCCAGCAGTGCCGGTCCCCGGATTTTCACATGTGGGAATCGTGCCAGACGATGCCGCTTGTCGGCGGGTCTTCTCGGGGATATCCCGTTTCCCACTGCCCATTCATTCCGGCGCTGCTCCATACCCACATCATATCACCCCCACCAGCGCTGAAGACGATGTTAAGCGCTGACCAAAACCTCTTCACTCACTCGAGGCGGGTGACTGCGCTAAAAGAAGATAAATGCATTTGTACATCGAAGCATTGTGGACGTGTACGTGAAGTTTACTGACCTATAAAAATTCAATCATAATACATTTCATACATTTATTTGCATCGTTGCAACAATGTGTTGATTTAAAACCGAACATGGAAAACTAAATCAGTAAAAAACGTCATTCTAATAAGAAAATTAATGTCAACATTAAAAATGATAAGTATGTCACATGCATAGTGTAACAAGTTATTTTATAAATTAGAAAAATGACTACGTGTATCTCTACTCTATGTAGTTCCTCAGGTGTGTCCGTTAACAATTTAGTCAGAATGTAACGAAGATATATTGTTACAAGTTTGAGACATAAACTTCATATGTGGGAAATTCCCATGAGTTTTTTTGGGATAGAGGTCTTATAATTATTAATAAAAGAGTTAAATTAAGTACTGGATTTAATAGCTCACAGAGCTACGAAATACACAAAACAGTAATCATCTATAACTCTCACATCACAATTAGTTATGCACACAATTACCACCGTGTTACAGACACGTTAATTAACTTTGACAATTAAAGCACAAAAAATGTCTACCATCAATAAATTAAACAGTACAAATCTCAATAAAATTCAATCATAAATACAATCAACAAACTTTCAAGTAGTGACAGTGTACAACCTTAATAGTCTGTCGTGGTGATGAATCGTCGTGTGCTACGCAGCACCCCGAGTGCACCGTTGTCTTCACTCTTGAGGTCTTCGGTTCGACTCCCGTCGCGTACCTCCTTCTTCGCTCCAAAGGTAGCCGCCTGCCGCCTCACAGTAGACTCTGACGTCACCAAGATGTCTTCACCAGTCTATCTCCACAACCACAGCACCTTCCTCTAGCACGACCAATAGCGAACTCTCCTCCAATGTGCCGATTCTGCGGTGTTATACTCCTCAAAACAGTCGCATTACAGGGTTCTAAAATTAGATATTTCATCATGTTTCGGACGAGATTCGAGTCACGTAGGCCGCTTCGCAGGGCAAAAACGCAGTTGGGACAGGTATCTATGACGTAGTTTAGGGCGGGATTCCCACTATGAGACACTCGGGCTTTGAGTCATGGGCCAGCCCTCAAGGTGTGTCGACACAGGCCCCATCCAGCCCGCCCTCAGAAACACAGCATGCAACAATATTATACAAAAATTTCTTATCATGCAGCAACATTCTAACGTGGTTTTTGTTTTTAGGATTTGTGCTGCTCCTTATTTGTGTTAAAACGTGTGATCAGATAGTAGAGCAAATATTTGATACAAAAAATACCATGTTTTACCTATACGTGACTAAATATAAAAGCCCATCGTCCAGGTAGCAGTCGAAACCATTGGTGTGTATTGTCCTCTGAAGTTCATTAATTGAATTTTCAAATTAACTACTCTAGCATAGGCCTATAGTTAGAAATCTGGGAAACTGAACAGTAAAAAGTAGAATAAGACTACTATAAATTGCAGTACATTATTTATGGTTCAACTATTTATGGGGCTCTGCAAATATATATATATATATATATATATATATATATATATATATATATATATATATATATTGTACGGGGAGGTATCCTTTACGAACGAAACATTGTATATGTTTGGAACTGATTTCTACACAATGAAAAAACAATGGCTTATAGCTTAAATTAGTGAAGTGCCTATACACATTTTGAGGATAACGTCTTTGAAGTATAATTTGCTGTTTACAAATAAATTAACAAAAACGCTGAAATATTAATTCATAAGCGATATGAACCAAATTAGTTCCCACGTTTAAAAATGTTTATCACTTTAGCTACCTCCGTGCATACGTTCAGTGTTGCCAATCCAGCCATTCCAAATTCCACAGACACAACTAAATTCCATACAATTTGGCAGAGAAACAACTGCAACAACTTACCTTATCGCCCTCTCCTTAAGTTTATCCCTTTGGGGGGGGGGGGGGTTTATCCGCAGTGTCCGAATGGTCAGACCACTTGACTCCTACCAAGGCGATTCGGGTTTGATCCTCGGTGGGATCGGTCACCGATTTTTCGCACAGGGAAAAAAATGTGACTGGAGTTTCCTTCGGCCGGCGGGTTTTCTCGAGGATCTCCTGTTTCCCCTGCATTTCTCATTAATTACTTCTCTATTGCAGGATTCCATTTCATCCTTCAGGATATGCAGGTGCCTATGGATGGCCAATCAGATGTTTGCACTCGGATTACAGTACCCTGTCCTCGGGCACCTTTCCCCATTAAATCAAAACAAACAACTTTACCTTTATTAAGCTCTTCCATAACAAACCAAACCTCTTTTCTGAACACCCGATGGCCATCTCTTTCAGCCGCGAACATAAAAAGCATAAAACAAAACAGATGGCCTTCGAACTATGTAACCATTTTACACACATTCAATGATCCCAAAATTTTCGCTGTCAGTGTTTTAGCGCCCTCCTCTCCTCCTTCCTCCAGCGCACAGGCTTTTTCCTTACGCGCCGTGCTCACCTATGCACGATGAGTTCAACAAAATAAATTTTTGGAATATATTGTTCCTGAGATTTTGATTTCAAGCATCCACTTTCACGTTCAGATATAATTCTTGACTTATTTCATATTTAACACTACATTCATAAATTATAAATAAGAAATATATTTTTCAACAGCACGTCCCCCACATATCTCACACAGCTATTCATTCCATGCAAAATTTACAAACCATTTTAAAATTCCATACATTTTGTGGAATACCACACACTTTGGCAACACTGTATGCAAGCGCCACTTAGAACTGCGTTATTTGACCCACGGGAAAACACATTTTTTTATCCACACGTAAAAAAATTTGTAAGTGGGCAAAAATATTTTGTTGGTATTCACCTTGAATAATTATTTTTATAGCGACAACAAAAAAAAAAAATAAACACATCACATCCTTTTTACTATGAAATACAGGGACAGTTAAACACAGCACAACAAAATACATGCATACTTGTTATTCATTGCGACTTTGGCACTGAACTTAAAATAGAGAAATGAGACAAAAACTTTTAGTTAGCAAATATGGTACCCAAATTACATAGGTTTAGTTATGAATGTTCTCTGCCAGAAATTGCCGATTCCTGGCATGCTCGAGGACTGCATTGTAGAAACCCGACATGCATAAAAAATGCACAGATTGAACAGAAAAGTAAAGAGGACAAGAATAACAGTAGTAAATAGCATTCCGTAAACTCACCTTTGTTTGATTTTTGCTGAAATGTCTGACTAGTATGTTCAAGTAAGGAAAACATATTGATTCCAAAGACTTGATATGTGGGAAATATGCCTTTGTGACCTGAAAATCTCAAATTGTGCATCGGAATGTGCCGAAGTAAAACTTATTTGTCTTCCTTCAAATTCAAATTGTGTTGTGATTAAACATATAAAACAATACCCTTAGGTTAGTGAGATTATATGAGATTATTTGTTTACTTTGTAGTGTCAAACTTATTGGATAAACATTTAAATCAAATAACAATTACTTACATAATGCTATGTTGATTGTTAATCATATTTATCTATGGTTTGTAAAATGTCTTTTTTAATGTTTAAAAGATGTATGAATTTTTATGAGACAATATAACTGTATGATTATTACAGGACCAAGAAATTAAATTTAGTTTCAATCAAGTTGCTAGCAAGATCCAGTGATGTTTCAGTGAAAATGTTTAGTGCTGTTATATTTCGATGAACTTTGCTTGCTTTATATTTGTAACAACGTTAACCCTACTAATAAAATGGTAATACTTATGAATGTTAATGTATAGTGATTTTAATTTGTAGAGTTGTGTTTCAGGCTTTACTTTCCAGAAACATCTGGGCTTTAGGAGAAAAGTTTTCATTAAAAATATTTAATTTTTACACTATCCCGCTCGAAGGAAATGAACAGGTTTAGGGTATATTTCAATATTGTTAAATTTCAGTCTTGGTTAAATGTTGAATTTTTTAATGTTTCACAATGGGAAGATACGCCCGAATGCTGTGTAAGCGACAAACGCAAAAATTCCTTTTTACCAGTGACATTTTAGTATCTTTTTCAGTTGCTAAACTCACGTAGTAATTAAATTTATACCGTCGTAAATTATCCAGTAAAATATAGTTAACCCAGACGAATAAATAATAATATAATATATGTATTGTAACTGAAGTAAAAAAAATTTGTATTGAATTATATTATGTTTTGGACTATGTTACGTTGGGCTATGTTCATTAAAAATAGCCGGCTGGATAAACTGCAATGTATTTGTTATCAATAAAACACATGTGTGATGCAACTAATTTTATTCCGTCTTGTAGTTTGTTTCGCCACACTAAGTACAAGGTTCAAGAGGAAACAAAAATTTGTGCCAGCTCGTTATTAAAAAGTGACAAAGTGACGCGATAGAGCTGTTCCTATTGGAAGTGGTCTTACAAAACAAATCTCAAATGTATTACCATTATGTATTTTAAAGATGCTCAGTTTCGTCATTGTAAACTGAAATAATTTCGCAGTTTAGGTACTTTCCTAAAGACGTTAAAATACATGCATGACATACTGCGACGGCGAATATTTCAGTACGAAAACGTATAAACGTATGCTTGCATTTCGGATATGGAATTTGTATTTAGCTACCAAAAAGGAGTGTTTTATCGTGCTTACCTAATATGTAAATGAAGTACATAATTATTATAGTATTGGCACTTTATGAAATCCTAAAATATGAAAAAGTTTGACTGTTTGAAAACCAGTTATGTATAACTACCTTTCCGGCTGCGGCTTCATCCGTTACTGTTGTTAAAAAGTTAACAAAATTTTAGTACCTATTCTTAAAATGTTAAAGTAAACAAGGTACATTCCCTAATAGTTGTGTATCATATTATAGCAGTTACCGTCGTTTGGTCCTCGGCTATAATTTTTTGTACAAAAATAATGAAGGAAATATTTGAGAAAACGACATCTGCAGGTATTCTGTCAAAATTGAACAACATTATAGTAACTCCGGTTCGATTCCCGGCTGGTTGGATTGTAGTGTTTCATTAGGCAAATCTCCCGTTTCTCCCGTCCTTATAGAGGCACTGCTCTGTATCCAGCTCATGTCGCCCCTCACCGGCTCTAAGCTTGTCCCGTGGCGGCTGCGTCCTCTATGCTTTTAACATTTCACAACTTTGTCATATGCTTCAAATATAAACATTTTCTGCTACTAACGTGTGGGTGCAAAATATCAGAGAAATTTCCTGTCGCAGTCTATTACAAGGGATGCTATAAATCTCCCTCACCGCAGACTTACATAATACCCGATAACACCAAGACATGTCATCAGAATTGTTATGTGTGTATGAGATCTAAAACCAAAAGGTGTTTTCATAAATCCAATGACGAAGAGTAACATCTTTTGAATTATTAATCCATATCCATGCTCATTTTGCCGGAATTCTGGAACATTTTACTTCCATTTACACACCTGATATCAGATTTCAGGGGGGAGGGGGGGGCGATGAAATAAGTTGTCACGTAAGCTACATTCCTATTCAAAAATAATCTCGTTATCTCAATGGGTTCACGAATTACTGAGAATTATTTGGAAACACATTACATTTCTTAACGGCCTTTTGGGTAAAATTTCGAGGAAAAAACACAATGACATATCTTAACGGCCTTTTGGGTAAAATTTTGAGGAAAAGCACAATAAAAGCAGGTTTTTCTTTTTTAAGTATTTATGAAGGCTTGTTAGAATCAATTAGATATCTCAGCAGGTTGGAAAGTATTCGTTTAAAATACATTTTAAGATTTTCACCCTTCATTCAGAAATTTGAAAAAATCTAAAAATATTGTAGTATGTATATGAATACACTATATTTTGAAGCAAAAATAACGTAATCATGCAAAACTCATTTACTTTCTGTCACAACTTCAGTTTCCCAATTTTCAAAAATTCCTTCTTGTTTGGAGTTCACAGGGTGAGGGGAAGTCACCTTGAAAATTTTGTGTGTCTAGGTTCAGAGGTTTGGGCTGTGTGTGTTGATATGTCCCTAGCCACGCTGTGTAACTCGTGGTGCATGCAATACTTATAGAGATAAGTAATCTCACTATCCACACTCTTCGCCTCTTTCCCCCCTCCCCCCACCGTTTGTTTAGTCCGAGTAGGGAGAGTGCGAGCGATGAGAAGGGCGAAGCAGAAAAGAACAAAGGAAAAAGCTACATTTAATGTGGTTCAAGCAATGGCCGCTAGACGTCATTGCGCACAGCGAAGAGAAGTACACCCTCACTTTACAAAGGCTCGCTGCCAACTGACTGCCGATATCCGGCTCCCTGCGTTATATACGATCTAACTGCGCGCTGATAGCATACAAGTACGCGTTTGTGGACGGTTTAAGCCTGTTTGCGACTTTTTCCCACACATGACTGATTTTCACAGTGCACCATTTCCCTTAAGGGATCATGTACTGTGTGGAATATATTTGTTGTAAGAGATTGGTGCATTTTACATTGCGCAAAATAAAAAGAAACATTTCTATTGGAAAAATTTGTAAATGGAATGAGCTGGATGTGATGCGAGGTGTTACAATGACGTTGGAATCCATTAGTGCTGAAATTATTAGCATTGTTTAGCAAAGTTTGGTCAACAGAATGAAGCAACTGACAATGAAACTGATGACGCAAATGTGGACGGAAACAGCACAACTATTTATTGGCAACGGCAATCACACTCCTGTTTATTTTGATATGCCGAAATATACTACAATAAACCTGGCAGGCTTCCGTTCAGTCAGCATTCGCACAACAGGAGCAGAGGTACACAGTAATTGTTCACCACAGCGGACGGACGGGGATGTTATAAGCCATTGATGTAATCAATTGCCCATTTAAAATGCATCTCCGTCACCTGTACGAGTGGGTGCAGATGTCTCAATTGAGGAACAAAATCTGGTCGCATGTAAAGGGCGTTGGCTGCAGAAATTTGTTGGTTGATCAACAACGAGGCGTGACGTGTGATTTCTCCGGAAATGGTAACCAAAAGCTTCAACGTTACCGGCATTTCGAATTAAATGAATGGTAGTGAGGACAATTTCTGTGGAAGCAGCAGACAAAAATAATGACGACACTGACGATGTGGACAAAGTCGATGATGACAACGAAGTTGACGGTGATGAAAGTTAATGAAAATTTCAAACTTGGATTTGTAAAACGTGCATTAAATATTGTGGTCTCTGACGAAAATTTTTTATCTTTGTTGTGATTAAATTCAAGTGTGCCCGCGCACAATTCATAGTCGCTGATGTAAATAGTTTCTGGTGCCGGTAAGTGTATGTATTTTTTAATTGTGATATAAAATTCTTATTTTCATGGGCTTTTGTCTTTGTTTACTTTGAATACGGGCGGGAACATTAAATGTTGCAACAACGCAAGAGGAGTTTTGCCGATTATTCTGTCGATCAGTTGCTAAGTTCCACGGTGAATAATAGAAGAAAAATACTGCATGCAGTAAATTTTCATACATTAGATACAGTTTTGTGATGATACAGGGCCTTTGATGTTACTTTATTGTAAAAAAAAATAATTAAATAAGTTGCGTATTCAGGCCACACCCTTAGTTTTCATTAACAATTTTAGTTAAAAATGTGCGGCCTATACACACAAAAATATGGTAGTCAGAGTTGCGCTTGTTCCACTGTAATTTAGTATGTTTGGTTGACAAAGATATAGTAAGAATTACACAAGAGAAATAATGATATCAAGTGTCATTCTATCAACGTTTGTGCAGACACTACGTCTCCTTCTAGCACATGTACTTGTCAGTGGGGGCAAGGGCAGGGGTTGACAGAGATAATGCAACACATCATGCCATACAGTGCTGAGATGTCAATGGTGGCTGACCACCAGGCTCGCCGTGCGCTGTTGCCATGTCACCAATGACCTGCAGTACTATTGCAGCTGTATCAAACATGCTTCACACTGCACATGTTACATGTGGATTTTACGAAATTGTACTTGCACAAATACAGTAATATTTAAGGTAAAGGGTAAAAAAATTCAAAAAATTGCACTTGGTGATTAATGTAGGTTATTGTGGAGTTTCAAATATATGCTGTGTTTGCACATCCGCAGATTTTCCAGAAAGAAATACTGCGGGTATCGCAGGCCAACTATAACAGTTCTTGCAAACTAGCCATAAAATACGGGATGTAACAACAGCAAAGTATCATTGTACCTTAACAAAAATTACTTTGGTAATATTTGTTTTTAAATTCAATAATTCAAAATTATGTAATTTAAAGTACAAAATTTTGGTCCCGAGCACTTCGAATAAGTAATGTTTTACCGTATACAGATTGGAGTTAAAAAAACAAAACCATATTACCTTAATTCAAATATGAAAGAAATAATATTGCGAACATATTTTAACACGGTTACTGGCAAACAAATCTGGAAACACATACAAGAGCACAACAATGCCAAGGCAGACACCATCTTGATATACGATACAAACCAATATCAAAAATAAATTGTTTCTTGACTGAGAATAACATAAGTAGTATCTCAATTTACATTGTTTGCATACTTAAGTTACTGCTACTGTTGCAATTCTTTACCAGAATCTTTTAAAAACAAAAGGAAAATTATACTTTTATTGCGGCATATCTTGTGGAATGCTGAAATTCATGTCTAAGCATTTTCAAAACCTCAATGATGTACATTTAGCAAACTTGCTTGAAAATGTGGATAAGTATTATTGCTTTTTAACCAAAATTGCACTATTTTAAAATTTAAAACTCATTGGTTAATTTATACAAGTGATTGTATCCTATGTTTGCCTGGAATTCTTTGTCAATACAAAAGAAATAATATTTATTTACGTAAACATCATAGGAAACACATAAACCAACAACATTGGCTACTACTGCCCTCCGGGCACCTAGGAGCCAAAGAAATGCACAGGGGCAGCACACCTGGCCGGCGACATCATCAGTTGCTGACAGCTGTGCGCTACTTGGCAAAGCCGGACTGAGGCACACTGCGCGCTACATGGCAACGCTGGGCTGCAGCAGCTGCTTACAAAGTCATAGCATTCCTGTACACTGTTGTCACCTGCCAACCAAGCACTAGACATATGAATGTGTGATACGGTACCTAGATCCTAATTTTTTTCCGCCAGAGAGTTTTGTGGTGGCAAGACAAAGGACCTAGGCACGCGGTACTTATATCTTTGTTTTAAACACCAGATAGTTTTGTGCTGGCGAGACAAAGGATATAGGCATGCAGACCTAGATCCTCGTTTTCTCAGTCCGAGAGTTGTGGGCTGGCAAGACAAAAGATCTAGGCATGTGCTCCAGTCGTATTTATCGCCAAGCGACGCACACAACACTGCGAGGTAAAAGTGACCTATGTCACGAATTTGACGCTGATCAAAATTTTGTACCGTAAATGTTATTAAAAACACGGGTCACTGGTTGTGATTTGTGACTGGAAATGCAATTCTCTGAAACACCATACAACTCCACAGCTTACAGCTTAAATTTTTAATAATTTTTAGGTTACCAAAAAGTTTCATACCTTCCTATAAGACGAGTAGCAAATTTTGAAGGCCAAAAATATGCAAAAATAATTGTCTTATATGCCAGCAAATATGGTATTTTGTGATATAAAAGTTGTTAACTACACACAACCAATTATCTCCACTGTAAGACGTTATCATCACTGATACAGGTACTATTTTACTGCAAGGTGACAAAAAATGTCCCATCAAAAACAAAGTAATAGTATTTCTTTGTGTTTCAACGGGAAAATCATTATTGGGGGAATAAATTACCATTTATTTGAGAGGTGATGCATAATGGAGAACTTGCTTATGAATCCAAAAATATTGAATTGGCATGCAACACTCTATGTGCATATCACTTGCCTGACTTGATAATCTGTCTCATGGTTTACCAAAAATCTCACTTACTTTGGCAAATAATAAATAAGATATATTTGGGGCGACTCAAACGTTCAAGATTTTATATTAAAAATTGGTGACAACATTCTAAGGAAATTTAGCTATTGATTTTGCATCTAAGCCATCTGGTATATTTGGCATGTTATCAGAAACAAAACCGGTTAGCTATTTTTTGTATTCCTGCGTTAGTTAAAGGTAATGTAAGTGATTGAAGATAAAGTGAGAATTTTTTAAAGCAAATTAATTTCAATTTTCAGTCAGTTTGTACTTCCACTGCATGTAAATATGAACACTGTCACACACTTTTACTTATACAGCCCAATAAATGTTTACAGCTATATTCTACTGCTTAGAAACCAGTCATTTAAAATTTCTACTAAGTAAATTCTCAAGTTTTGAATAACAGGTTATCATTATGGTAAGTTATTATTAATCCTTGCAAAGTAATTTTTTTACAGAGTAGGCTTCTGCATATCAGCTCATTAGTTTAGTTTATGGACTGCACTCTCTCAATGTTCTTTCCTAAGGGCCAACGACAATAGTGTTTGCACATGGCTCACAGATGAACTGTCAACAATTTACAATTTCCCAACAAAAGTCAGTATTAACGCTATGAACGAGAGCAGATAACAAAAATTTTTGTCTGGCAGTTTTGTTTAAAATGGTTTTCTCCATGTTCACCAATTTTTTCAAGGCAGTAAATACTATGTATTTAGCTATTTATGCAATTAACGAACAAAATTATGGTTGGTTAAATTTTTAGCAGAAACTATACAATCTCTTGTCTTGGAAAAATTAGCTATCATGGCAAATACATTTTTGAACAAAACTGTTAAACAGATTTTTTGTTCCTTCTCTCATTAAAGCTTAAAAAATATTTATCGCAAAACACTAGAAACATGAGAGCATGGCCTTATCAAAGTTAAACACATCAAAATGTAAAGTAGTATTGTAGCTGTGGCAAACAATAGCAATGTCTGTAAAACCTTTGTGAATAATATCTTGAAGGTCTTATTAATTCTATTTCACTTTGAATACAAAGAAGGTAGAAAGAATAACTATAAATATAAGTCAAAAACACTTAAAAATTTTATGAAAATTAAATGTAACCTATTTTTGTGCTTGTCCTATCTGAAACTATGACGTTTACAACACATTTAGTGTTTACATAAGCTAAGGGCCTAGGATGTGCATAACTGCCATTTTAAAACATGTAAATAAAATAATGAACTTTCATTGCATCACATAAAAAAAAGGGCTCATAATTCCACAGACATAAATCATAAAGTTAATGTCTGTACATGCTCTAACATGTAAGGCAATCACAAGAAAAATAAATACTGGCTCTTTAATATTAAGTCTTTCCTAACACCACTTAGCATTCGTATGACATACCAGTTCACAAAATAACTGTAATATTGATCATTACATATGCACTTAACTAAGATGTGTATATCAAAGTGTGTAATGAAACTGCGATTTTTATTGTACAATATTGAACACAATGTACCTATAGGCTGTTCATTACAAACAGAGCACTCAACATAACTTGTAATTAATTTAAAATATGTTTCATCGGGCCTATATATGTTAACTTTTCAGAGTGTTGAAACCATTATGCTGGTTTTTAGTTACCTGGAAGTTTCCATACTAAAAATAGTAAAGATAACTGCAAAAAGGCAAAAGAAAACTTTATGCAATCCTCACTTCATCACGAACGGCCTATACAATATGCTTTGTTACAAGGTTAGCTAACACCATTTTTCTGTGAAAACTATTAACTGTAGTTCTGATCACAGAAGGACAAGCAGTGAGATGATGACAGAAAGCTTCTAACAACCAGGAAAGTCAGTTTATATTATAGTGTAGTAAAATTGTGTTCTGTAAGAGCCTAAATAGACTGATAAAAAGGTTACAAACTATTATAATACACATACGCCAATCCCATTTTAACATGATTCAGATTTTTTATACTCAAATAAGGAAATACTTGCCAACCATACAAGGAATGAGGGCAACCATAGTTAATGTTGAATAATATGCAGTAAGATGCAGTGATTTTTTTCAAAGGCCAATTTTAAAGGTGTTCACTTTATCACAACCACCAAGTTCTTGGTTTTGTATTATTTTAGGTTAGAATTATATCATTTCACATAAGTTAAAATTAGCTCAGTGTTAGTCACAGTGGCTGGAAGGAGCTACCTCAAAGTAGCACACTCTTTGTAGTGCACTCATTTTTTCAGAGTTGAATGTGGGGCTTAACTCTGTTACTATTTAACAGTTAACGAGAGAGCTTATAAGAGTGCACTACTTTTATGCTCCTCAGTCATCACTGTAATCACGAGCAAGCAGCATGACAAGGGTGTCTAGCAAAAAGGCTTGATAAAATTTATGTACATTTCCCGTACACATGTTTAGAAATGTACGTACATTAACACAAAAATTTCTTAAATGAATGCAAATAAGTTTTTAAAAATAATAAACAAAATTAATACTGCAATTACTAAGCGAATTTTGAAAACATAAAGTGAAATTATACATAAATAAAACAATTTTTCTGAATGAAATTATTTACCTAAATTCACTGACAAAAATGATGTAGAATTGAAATTCTGAATGATGCAAGTTGGAAAGTCATACATAAAATCTAGTGCTACAAAAATAACTGTACCAATACAGAAGCGTTAGTAAAAATTTAAGTCTTATTCTCATTAAAATTATTTACAAAAAGTAACTTACACATTAAAATATTCAATTTTAAATGTTCAGTAGTTACATATCTTATCAGACATACAGCATGATACTGAAAGAAATACAATTCGTTCATAAGTCATGCATAAGGAGTGCAGTTCCAAAAGTTGCCTTATCTAAAATCTATTAAAAATTAACTGACCTTAGTTACCTAAACCATGGCCGTTAACGTATCTGTCTGTGGAAAAATATTGCTCCAAAACAAGTTACATCCCTTTGAAAAATACATTAAAAATATCAGTGCTGTTCCAAAATGTGTCTTATCCAGCATTGTAGATGTTCCAAACAATTCCTTTTCCATACATAAAAGTTGTTATCAAAACATGCTTTATTCACAAAAAAGATTATTTTTTGTGGTACATGTTATTACAACAGACAATAGTAAAGACACTCGTCGACAAGACAGCCAAGATTCCCTCTGCCACACAATCATACAAATGGCAAAACCTTTCAATGTGACAAATTAACACATTGCTTACCGTAATTTTTTCTTGAAAACTGCTCCCTTGTACCACCATTTCCTGAGGATTTTTGCCAAATGTGCAGTGGGTTTGAAATATATTTATTGTAAACTTAATTTTTGTGCTATTGGTAAAAACTAATGTTTGCCTAACAGTAAAAAGTGTGAGGAATACAGTGAAGACATCCATTACTTATTAAAAAAAATTCTCCAATTAAATTTTAATATTTTAATAAAAATTTTAGAAAAAAAATTGATAAAAATGTTTTTTCACTTTTCTTAACACTTTTGCCATTTGAAGTAATGTCAAACTACCAATTTTTATCTTCAGAATTTATAAACAATAGCTACAATTTAAAACTAAACGCATAAAAATATTTGTAAATATTATATACAGACAAATTAGTTATCCCTATGAAAATAAAACTTGCAAAAAAATTTTATTTTTTGAAGTGTTTGACGCTATGATAGCGTGAAAAACACCTATCTGGGCACAAGGGAATGTTGCATGCTGAACACATAAAGCTTGTACGCTTTGGCTTGGAGCCCTTGACCCTACAGACCCGACACTGCCTCAGTGTATTGGTCCGTTTCCCAACTTGAGGGATTTTGACGAGAGGGTGATTCTTGATGCCACCTAGCAACCTAGAAGAAGTGTCCTGCACTGGTGGTCGGGTAACAGGTAAGACACTAGAACTACAGTCACTTGCATGGTCAGAGTCGTCAAGCAACTGATGGCTGTCTTTCTCGATGGGAGAAGTTGTCATGGGTTCAACACACTGGGACAGAAAGTCAACAAACTTGAGCTTCACACCAGCATGTTTCTTCATCACAACAAATGTGTTGTATGCAGCCATCAGAAACAAATGTAAGACTACCTTTTTGGTCCACTTTATTGTCTTGCGGGCCATCGGGTAGTACCTCACCATTTGGTCCAGATGGTCCACACCCTTCATGTACGCATTGTAGCCGACAACAATTTCAGGTTTGCGACACACTTCACTGCCAGAGCCGTTTTTTATTTTTATATTTGACATCTACCATCCCTGCTGAGTGCATTGTAGATATAAGCTTTACAACTCTCTTGTCCTTCCAAAAAACAACTCTAACATCGCCATCTCGACGGAAAACAACCTCTCCCTTTTCAAGATCTTTAGCACAAGCCGTGAGTTCCTTCGGAGCTCCACGGTTCTGGCGAAGTGTGCCACAAGTGTGTGTGTTGGCAGCCAACAGTTTTTTGCTGAGACCAACACTGTTGTAGTAGTTGTCCATGAAAAGACAATAACCTTTGCCTTTCAGCTCACCCAAAAGGTCAAACACTATGTCAGGAATGGTTTTGCTATCTCCTG
>PNEQ01092977.1:0-23116 GCA_003012365.1 Medauroidea extradentata
GGATCCAATGTATGCAGTGCAAATCATGGGCTCACTGTGAGTGTGCAGGACTTACAAGAAGATCCAAAATGTTCATTTGTGATCTGTGCCAATAACTATTTTTTTATAATTCTGCATTAGGACTTTTTATGAGTACACTGTTAGTGTGCAGGACTATCAATTAGTCGCAAAAGTGTTGTTTGTTATCTATGACAGTGACATTTTTTATTTACAACTGTGAACTCTTTTAACAGAAAAGTTTTTTAAGAAACGAGTCATTGAAAATCAAATATTGACTATGTCATTTTATCCTAACATAAGCCTAAAATGACATATTTGGCAATTTTTCTTAAAAATATAAAAATATATATTAAAATGTTTAAAATTTGGTAATGCGATAATGTAATTTCATTTCTAAATAAATAAATGAATGGTTTCAGTATACTATCATGCAAAATAAAAGTTGCAAAACATAAATATCATCAATTAAAAATAGGGTATGTCGTTTTAGGCCGACTTCCCTTACTGGAATCTATCATGGATAAGACAACAGCCAGGACTTATAATGGACACGTTGGATTCTATTTATATGTATTAAGAAAGGAATTAGCAGGCAAGTAGACCTTCAGAAGAAGTTAAGAAACTTGAAGTTTATAGGAGGAAGTTTGAAGGAACATATTACAACGTTTGAAAATACAATAAATGAACTTAAAAAAGTTCAAGTGGAAGTATTACGGACGCCAAAGTTTATAACATTACTTCTGTCATCAGTGCCGGAAAATTATGATGCAGTAACTCGTGCGATTGATGATATTTTTTATAAAGATCCTGAAGAAGTTGATTTAAATTATGTTAAAAATTCTCTCCTTCAAGAAGAATTACGTCAAAGTAATAGTGTGTCTAAAGAAGAAAAAAAGTTGCTTTTAAATCTCAGAAACAAACTTATCAGAGTAACTGGAAGAATGGAAGTGCAAGTAATAATGGTAATAAGACTCAAGCCAATGTTAAATTTAATTGCTATTACTGTGGGAAATTAGGTCATAAGAAAAGTGAGTGTAGATATCTGAAGAAAAGAAACAACTTTAATTTTGACCGAGTAAACCGAGGGAGTGGATCCAGTGAAGAAATAACATTTGTAGCAGAAAGTGAAAATAGTGGAAGTCAACAGGTTCCAACACGAAATAGTACAACAATAAAATTTGTTGTGGATTCAGGTGCAACTAATCATATGATCAATAAAAGATATGAAGAATATTTGGTAAAAATCAAGGAAGTAAACGTGAGTATTGCAGTTGCTAAGAGTGGTGTCTGCCTTCAAGCAAGGAAAAGTGGAATATTAAAGTTATCATCTCAAGAAGGTAAGCCAGCTACTTTGTTACATGTTCTTTCTTGCGAAAATTTGAAATACAATCTTCTTTCAGTGAAAGAAATAGAAAGTCAATCATATAAGGTTATGTTTGAAGAAAGGAAAGTAAAAATATTGGATAAAAATTCTGAAGTTAAGATTACTGGAAATCTGATTGGTAATCTATACATGATTGAATTCCAAATTGTAACAATATTGCCATTCTAGCAAGTGATAAAGATCTTGTGCATAGGAGAATGCGTCATTCTTGTTATTTTCAAAGTAACGAATTTTTGTGATGTTTGCATTCAAGGAAAACTAACTAGAAAAGTTTTTAAAGAATTATCTCCAGAAAGAAAACCAACCAGAATTCTTGAGGTAATCTCATCAGATGTAGTAATCTCATCAGATGTAGTTGGACCAATTAGTCCTTCATAGGTACATAATTACATTTATTGACCATTTTTCTCATTTCGCTGTGGTTGATATTCTTTCAAACAAGTCGGAAGTATTTTATAAATTTATGGAATATGAAGAAATGGTTACTGCTAAATTTGGAAATAAAATATCACGAATTGGTTGTGATAATGGGGGAGAATATAGCTCAAGAAAATTTGATTTTTGTAAATCAAAGGGTATCCAAATTGAATACACTATTCCAAGAAATCCAGAATTAAATGGATTAAGTGAACGATTCAATAGGACTTTGTTGAATTCTGTAAGGTGTATGTTTTTAGATTCTGAAATTTAGACGAAATTTTGGGGAGAAGCAGTTTGTTGTGCTACGTATGTGTTAAATAAAACACCTACAAGTACCCTAAAAGGAGAATGCCCTGCCAAAATATGGTATGGTTACAGCGATATAAGAAAAATTAAAGTTTTTGGAACAACTGCATATGTTCATACACCAAAAGATGATGTCCAAGGAAAATTAGACCCAAGATCGAGACCATTGATTATGATGGGCTAATGTACAAATGGATATCGATTATGGGATGGTGTTAAAGGTAAAATTGTAACAGCATGTAATGTAAAATTTCACGAAGAAAGAAAATAAGGTGGTAACAAGGAGCATGATCAACCAACCAAATGTAATAAAATAAAGTTATCCGTGTTACAATATCCTCAAACAGATAATAAAGAAGAGACAACAGATAAGATAATTCCTGAAGATGAATCTAAAGAAGACTTTATTGGTTTTCCAGACAAAAACATTCAAGAAAATGTGTTAAGTAAACGAGATAAAAGATTGCCAACACGATTAGAAGATTATGAGATTAATCTAATTGTAGCATTGTCAGCAGGCTCTTTACCATCAGAGTTACCAAAAACGTATGAAGAAGCAGTAACCAGTGGTTGTAAACCAGCAATCGAAGAGTAAATTCAAAATCTGAATAAGAACAGTGTGGGAATTAGTGCCTCTACCAGAAGGAGAAAATGTAATTGACTCTACGTGGGTTTTTCTAAAAAGGAAACATTAGGCCAGGAGATCAAAAAGGCCAGACTTGTAACAAGAAGGTGTTTTCAGAACTCTAAAACAATAGTTGATGTTTACGCACCAGTTCCAAGAATGACCAATTAGATGTAAAATGTGCATTTCTGTATGGAAATTTAGATGAACCCATTTATATGAAGGTACCTAAAGGTGTAGAAATTAAATTAACAGATAAAAAGTTGTATGTAAACCTTGGAAATCATTATATTGTCTTAAGGAATCATCTCAATGTTGGTATAAAAGATTATATCAGGTCCTTGTTGAATTGAATTTTAAAAGAAGTTTAAATGACCCATGTGTTTTTATGAAAGATAAATTAATTATTTTAGTGTAAGCAGATGACTTGTAAATTTTTTCAGATGATAATTCAAAATTAACTTGTCTTAAAGGGGAATTAAAGAAGGAGTTTGAAATGAAAGAGATGTATAATAATGAAGGATTATATAATTTTCTAGGTTTTGAGATACAATTTTAAAATGGTTTGATTAAGATAAGTCAAGGTAAATTGATTTCCAAGATATTGCAGAGGTTTAATATGTATAACAGTAAAGTTGCAAATGTCCATTAGGAACCTAAATTAAATTTAAGCATCTCTGAAGTATGAAAAGAAGAATTACCCTATAGAGAATTGATAGGCTCTCTTATGTACTTGATGTTGGGCAGTCGTCCAGATTTGAGTTTTGCTATAACATATTTTAGAAAATTTCAGAATTGTTATAATGAAATACATTTTAAATATTTGAAGAATGTTTTAAGGTATGTAAAGAAAACACAAAATTATTCTCTGTTATTCTAAAGCATTCAGTGGAGAAATGATGGAGTCTCATGTAGATGCAGATTTTGCTAATTATATTGTTGACAGAAAAAGTATATCAGGATATTTTGTAAGAGTTTTTGGGAATAATGTTTCGTGGCGAAGTAAGAAACAAAAGTGTGTATCCCTTTCTAGTACAGAAGCTGAATATGTAGCTATTGCTAACGCCACAACTGAATGTTTATATCTTAGAAGCATTTTAAAGGAAATATTAAGCATTCCTGAACCAAATATTATAATGTATGAGTATAATCAGTCTTGCATAAAAATGTGTAATACACTTGAGACAAAAAGATCAAAACATATTTCTGTGAAATATAATTTTATAAAAGATTCAGTAATGAAAAAGGTTATAAGGTTAGAATATATTGAAACATCAAATCAACTTGCAGATTGTATGACTAAAGCATTACCATATTGTAAATTGGAAAAATGTATTACAATATTTGGAGGGAATGTTGCATGTAACAATATTGATTAAGTTTTAATAATGTTAGGTTGCCACGATGGTTTTTGTTGTGAGTTGGTAACCCTATTTTAGACAAGTGAATGTACAACCACGTTATGGTAATTGGAGTTTTAAACTGTTAGTCTTGTAGAAGTGTCTTGTGCTTGTTGTTAAAACATCTGTTGCATAAACGATTCGTAATGGGCGTGGTCTTTCATTTATTTTTAAGACCAATTTATACAACGGTGCCTGGTAACATCCACTCTAATATTGTTCTTGTTACATTTTTATACAAATTAACTCTTTTAAATACTTTGAACATTTTCACTCTACAATCATCTGGTGATCATCAGGCATTAGGTGAAACCTGACATTATTATTCTTACAGATTACTACAATGACACTTACATATTTTATTTAGCAATTATTAATCATTTTCTACACTTCATGTCACACAATTCACCAGTTGCATTTTCTATTATTAATTTCCCCTCTTATCATTGGTTGGAGGCACCGGTCAGTGACCCGCGTCGTTAGTTGATTGTTACACTCTTTGAGGATTTTCTGTTTTCCCCCTTTAACAAATGGTTTCGGCACCGGGCAAGTAGACTGGTTGTACGTTTGAAATCACCCCCCCCCCCCCTTCGACTTTTACGGGTTTAACATTTGGTGTCGTCACCGAGTAAAGGTGAATAGTTATTATTCTGATATCTCTCCCTACATTATTTTTTTCCCCTTGTTAACAATATATATTTGCAGTTTAAAATGGTTTTTCTATCATAGCTAATATTTTCAAAACAAGAAAGTTCATGGTTTTGACTTAAAAATTAGTTAACCAGAATTTTGTTTATTACATCATCCGGTAAAACCACAGTGTTTGCAGCCTTGAAAAAATAAGTGAACACTGAGAAAATTATTTTAAACAAAACTGTCAAACTGATTTTTTCATATTTGCTGTCATTTAGGCATAAAAAATTAGTAACAGTAAAAAAGTAGAAACAAGAAAGCATTGCCTTAAAGGGAAGAAATGAAAGCGTCCAAAACAGCAAAGCAATGTTCTAACACAACAGAATGTGGTAAATTAATGAAAAGTGCATAAATTATTTAACAATGTGTGTGTGACACAATGATGATATAAACAACAACGAAAAGACAACACATTTTAAGTTGCAAAACATAATGTGGCTAAAGAATAAACTGAAAATTTTACAAAAACAATTAAGACATACTGTACCAAAGACTGAATGACACAAAATTATGCAACAACCAATGAATCAACATATTTAAGAAGTAAAAAAAAAGTGAAGTCACAAGGCATGTACAATATCGCATCGGACAGCTAAAAGTTAATTGACTAAACACACAAAAACAAGCAAAAATTAATTGCTGCATGACTGAAGCCCATACATCCTTCACAAGCAAGGATATTTATATTTTTCCTAATGAGCCATGGACTTTGGGATATAATTGTGTCAATTGAAAGCACAGAGTTTTGCTAATCCTAGCATACACCTTGCTGTACCAACAAAGAGAGGATGCCAAGACAGTAAAAGATAGAAGAAGGCCAAAAATTATGAAAACATATCAAAAAGCATTCATCAAAATATGAAGGGGACTAGATTTTAATGCCACGTTACCACACACTATCTTGTTTGCCGCTACCTTACAAGGACAGACTACCAATATGCATTCTAAAATATGTGGTTAACTACAAAAGTACAGTTAAATTTAACAAATATAAGTAACCGAGCTCAACCTCTATAACCAGTAACCCTGCCATGAACATGTGCTTCAGTGTTAGATCCATTGTAGTAAAATGAAATAAGACCATAAATCACTGACAACATTGGCTCAAGAAAATAGCCTAAGTAGATAAAAGGTCAAATCGTCAGACTGGTAAATTTTGCAGGATCAAGTCATACCAAAACCTAACCTATTGCCCCATGATGTTTGAAGGGCTGAATTCACATCCGTGACAAACATTACTTCAAAACCAGGAGTCTGTAAAAATTTATTTTTTAACAAGATATGGCACAAGATTGTGATGTAACTTTAATTTACCTTTAACACAAATGTCAGCAGAATCCTTTGTAAAAACATGTATCACCCCAAATACAATTTTATGATGCTAATATCAAAAAGTCAGTTTCCACCTCATTGAAAAAAAAAAAAAAAACAATACCCGAAAAAAAGTAGTTGCAGACACTTCACTGTAGTACAAATGATGATGGCAACTTCAAGCCTTACTGATTTGTTGGCACTGTTGCAGCTCGAACATTCAGTATCGTAAAGGTGTCATTCTCACAAAGAACATAAAAAATCCCCTTCATTTGTAACAGCAGATGATCTTTACCGTGTGTTACAATGCAAAATATAACACCCTGTGGTAATTTGGAAAGGTGGCAACAATGAACCAACACATAGGTGATACTATTAAGTTTTATCATCTCAATGGACTTTCATCATTCCATTAGCCAACAAATGAAGATTCCAGTGCAGTATCACACCATATGCTGACTGTCGTTATAGTCCCCAAAATTAATCTGGAAAAATCTATGTCTTCTCAAAAACATGACAGAAGATAGCACTGCAAAAAATTAAAATAAACTTCTTGTTGTGGAAAGAGGAGGAAAATTAAGGTTGTACACTTTACAAACAAAATTGAACCTAGCATGTAAAATAAGTACTTTCTAATACAGTGTACCAGTATGTATATTCAGAATCACACCAGTACGTGTTTTCAGATGTTTAAAAATTTTACTTTAAAGTTTCTATTATTAGGCACACTTCTTAATTATTGAATTTATTTAAAGTGTACAAGCTGTTCTCCTTTGAGAATTAGACTGTGACGTACCATATGTGTGCACCCTTAATATCTTTACCTTTTACGTTAGGCCACAGATTTGGTTGCCTTTTCATTAAAGTAGAGTCAGGATATTTCCTTACCTTGAAATTGCTAGATGCCAAACATAGTTTTAAATTTGTAGCACCTACACTGATTACCTCATGTTTATATAGTACGCACATACTTTGTAAACAATCACGGCTGCACGCTGTTAGTACCAAATCTCTCTCTCTTGTTAGACGTAAACTTATATTTAACTAGTATTTTTATGTATCCTAATTAATTTATTTATTGTAAACTATTTAGCTCCATAATCTTTGCCGGCATCAAGTGGATTAATAGGGAAGTTTTCATAGTACCTTGCGTACATATGCAGCGAAGTTTCAGGCAGCATAGTTGGCCACCCTGCTCGCAGTCCTCCTCAATTCCTCAAGTCCCGTTATCACCATCCCCCCCCCCTCCAGGCAGCCACCCCACTCTGCTCGATCATCTAAGGATTCCGGCTTATAAGGGTCTTCTTCAAGCCAGCCTAGTCAATTGTTAGAGGATCAGCCTAGCCTCCGTGTCTCCTTGAGACACACCCTCCCGAACCGTTGTCCACAAGATGCCGTTCATCCCTCTCTCTTAACTGTTAGTTGATGTCTCCAAGGTGCCAACAGTTTACCTTACCTCTACCTACCTTCCTACCATACACGCTGGTGGTTGACGTTCGCTAGGTGCCCCAGCCCCACACAAATCAGTCCATCACAGAGGGTTAATATCTGCAACACACACCCTTAAAATTCATCTGACCGTGAATACCTTTACCCCAACAAAAAAATCTCTTGCACATAATTCTTACCCGAGTGTTCAGTAGTGCTCTGTGGCTACACCGCAAACCTGGCCCCGCATGCACTATATTTGTTCCAAGCATTGACCAGTTCAGATTCACTCAGAGTAATACCAGAAGTAGTACACCAGAAATTTAGTATTTTAGCGAAGTTCCATGAAGCCACGTGCGAGTGAATCCCAGTTAGTAACTAGCAGTGAAATCAGTGACAGTTTTTTTAATAATAGTGAATCAGTAGTTGCAAACAAAGAACTTGCTACCAAGAGACTTGTAATAACTGTGAGAATTGTGTGAGTAGAGACCTGTGTAAATTATGTGTAGATAATCCAGACACTCGTGTAAATACTTCAGTGAAGCAACCAGTGACAGCAATATGTGTAGTCTGTCAAGATTAAATATAGCAATCAGATCATTATCATTGTTTTACTTTAAATGTCTCATTCCGAGAGTATGCCCAATCAACCTGATTATAACAGTAAAGAAGTAAATAACCGAGAGGAGACAAGAAGGCAGGCCGTCATCTGCAGATATACCCAGTGTCGCCAGCAGCAGGAAGACTTTAGCAGGGTCGTGGATACCCCTTGCTGTACCTCTCCAGAGCGAAACCCCTACCTTGCCAGAGCTCTATGCTCTATATTCTGAGAAAAAAACTTCGCTGACCAAGTTGGACCTACATAAGATGCTTCAGGGGATGTGAATGTTCACACGTCGTCTACTAAGCCCACTGAAAACAACGCTGTGCCATAAGGCAGGACCCTTTTCAAAAATTACTTACTGAATGGCATTCTCCAATGATGAACTCCACTAAAAAACAACGCCTTCTTGAGATCTCTTCTTGGTGAGTGGTTACAGCCTAGATATGTAAAGTGAAAATTCTGTCACTCGAAAACCCCACTGATCACACCTGGTCCACGTTTAATTACCACTCGTCAAGGAGAGGATAGGTCACTGGCTCCTATGCCTACCTTATGCCATTCCCATGTCTCATTCTCACTCAGTAAACACTTGGTAGACCACTGCTAGAAACTTTATTGCAGTACACACAAACAAGAGGCAACAACCGGATGGTGCGTTGTGGCTTATTGATTCTGATAAGACTGTATTCAATTCAGTTCTGAGGTCTGTACCCTCCCAAACTGAAAAAAAGAAACAAAAAATATATAGAGAAGAGTGAAGATCACTAGTTACAGAAAGTGGAAGACATGAAAGGAAAGACTCCCTAGCCCTCGCAACCTAATAGCGTCGGGGTCGAAAGAGACAAGGGGTCGAGAGTGACCATAGAAGGACAGTTGACAGTAGTATGACACAAGTAAGTGGAAGTAATGCCATACTAGTAGAAAGACCCTCCTCCTTTATCCGGGCTTGGGACCGGCAATGTCTGCAAGCAGACACAGGCGGAGTTACTGATTTACACTGTCATGTAGAGATGAATCAGATATGCATTTTTTATTTAGCAGAAATTTTTTTTAACAAATATAGAAAATTATGAAAAATTGATTATTTTATTTCATGAAATTTTACATACTTTTAGACTAATATAAAAAAAAGTTGTTACAAAGTTATCAAGTAATAGGAATGGAAAAGCTAGTATGTATACTTGGATTTTATTTTAAATATTTCCAGGCGAATATCTTAAACACAGAAAAAACTGCATGAAATGGACCTTATTTGAAACCCAATGAATGACTAGTATTATGGAGCGCTAGACATCTATTTCATCACCACCCAAAAACTTGATAAAATTAATATTAAACCTTAGACAGAAAAGGAAGAAAAAATAAGACAGGTACTCCACTGAAGTCAAACACAATAATTGTGAATAGATACACAACACACAAAAAAAAGTTATACACAAAAAAAACAGCAACGTAACAGACCACGCCACTGAAACAAGCCAAGTCGGAACATTTTACAGTCCACTGACCGGAAAAGGGACGGTACATCAAACATTACCGGCATAAATTTTTCCAAGGTCATTACAAGTGTGCGAGTCGGAGGCATGCAACAAGGGCATTGTGGGCCAGTGAGATACGTAGCATATTGGCGGCTTAAAATCATTTACGACCGAGTTTAATGGTCAGAAGGCGCAAATGTCATTCCTTCTGCCAAGATTTCAAACAGAAACTCGTGCTGCATGCAGCACATCACACACTAGGACATAAGGACCACAGGGTGGAGTTTCATGCTTATTTTGTTTGTTGCTGTGTCTGCTGCCTCATTTTCCAAGATGTCCACATCTCCAGGATTCTACAGAAAGACGACCTGAACACCAGGCTGTTACACTGCCATCTACTTCCTCCTGAATACAGAAACAAGGGTGTGAGCAGAGGGGCCAGATCTCAACACTTGAAATATACCTATTGAAACGGAGTACACTACGTACTTGCGTGAGAACCTACTATGAATAAAACACAAATCTTTAAAAATAGCAAATATTTCTGCAGTTGAAATATTATATGACTGAGGGACACCAAACAAACATTTTCTGGACCAAAAAGAATGTACACCTAGTCCTTGAACCATCAGTGTGAATGAAGGGTACTGGTGGTTTGAGGTTAGGTCATGCTGTAATTGGCTCAACCCACTGTTGGCAGCCAGATCGAGCCATGCCAATACCCAGAATATCACACAAGCTGGAACTGTGATTAAAATAGACAACAGATCCTCGTAAACACAGAGATGAACATGAGAGTGTGCAAACTGAACACAAGTTTGGTAGCTTGCGGCAATACGGCATCAGGTAAGGGGTACGGTAGATGTTCCCATACAATGGGTGCGAGGGATTGGAGAGCAACTTTAACGAACAATGCAGTATAAGCAGTTCACACCGGTACTGTAGTGCTGATTCACCAGCTTCCACAGAGACTCACAACTGTGGTTGTGCAATAAGCACAAGTTGCAATACAAATATCAGCATCCTCAGCACAGATGGTCATGCCAGAGAGTGAACACGACTGCCAGAGTCGAGGTTACTACAGACAAGAGCACTGTAAAGGCAGAGAAGGGTTACCCTATCCCCACTCCAATTACGACCACAAATGCTCCTTAAGAGAGCAATGTTCCGAAAACATTGTGTTTTTAGGTATTTCACGTATGCCACCAGGAAAACTTGGAATTAAAAACAATGCACAAATGACACAAACAGAAAAATGTTAATACATTTCTATACAAAAAGGTATTTCAGGAGCAGAGAGAACTCCACATTTGCGGTTTAAGTAAACTACCTATGTGCTGCAGAGAAGTGGAAGTCAGTCAATGTCCCAGTTGGCAAGGTGGTGGACAGCCAGCTGGATCCAACGCTCTACAGCACAAAGTGGATAAGCAGCAATAGATCATTAAATCATCCACATGAAGTGCACACTGCACAGGGAGCTGGAAACATCTTCCTTAAGATTACCAGGTTTCAGGATAGGTGCAAGGAACAAGATTGTCAGAAATGATTTAAATTCTTAAATAATACGGTTTTCACTTTTTAAATGACATGTTTGTTAACATTCTGCTGTGCTGTGAATATCATTGGGCCAGAAGAACATTTCGAGTGGGACAGAGATTGCTTGAGTTCACCAATAGAAAAAGGTTGGTTGTAGCCTACGTCTTGTGAAAAACTGCAAATGTCTTCGGCATACATAATGATTGCTGAAGGAAGGGAATATTTAGACTTGCATTAACCCAAACATGTTTACTTGTAGAAAGTTTTCCTGAGTAGAATGCAAAAAGAATCATCTAAGTACATGGATTCACTCGCCGTTCCAGCAGAGCATACTGAGTTTGCTACAAGAGAATGTCCTTGGGATGGCAACCCCTGCCATTAACACCACAGCTGTAACCATGGACATGATAGCTGTGCCCACTTCACTAGGTAGGACCGGAGTGAAGTGGAGCGACAGTCTGTTAACGTGCCAATCCATATTAATTACCAAGCATGTGGGAAGGTACAGAAACAAAATTAAAAACTGGGTAATGTTCACTACCACAGAGATCAAGCCAGACGTACTAATCAAAATAGGTGACCAAAGCTGGGCTGCAATAGGATAGATTGATACAGAACTCGTGCCAGTACAAGTAGTGAAGTGCGTAGGAGTGCCAGTATTTCGGAGAACCAGATTGGTATTGGTCAATAAAAACTCAACTACACGTATCCTCTGTCAATATTTAAAACAAACTTGATCAAAGGGAAAAAAATGTATGTTCAGTTACGTAACAGCCTGCTTAAAAAAACAATAACACAGAAACCAAATTTTTTTTAATGCATTGTACCAAATTTATATCTAAATAATAAAATTGTTCACATTTGCTTGCGTACTACGTGCAAAATGTTTTTAAACTTATGTTATCAAATATATGGCACTCAATGCAATCAAAAGTATGGGACAAATTGCACAAGAGTATTTTATTTCTGTGTAAGCAGCTTTTCAGCTGGCAAGAGAAACTTGGTGACTCGTGTCTCCGACATCTCGGGTAACGGGATCAACTGGCCATGTCTGGCATTCAAGGAGACAACACAATTTAGTTTCTGCAGACAAAAAAAACCGTTTGTGTCTCATCTACAGAACAATTCACTTTCATCAGTGTTGTGACCAAGATTAGTTGCTACGCAGATGGTAAGTACATTATACTCCAGTTTCATTTACGAGTGGCAGATGGCTATATACAGTAGAATCTCTATCTAATGACATAACAGGTCACGAGAACTGTGTAGTTAGTTAGAAACAACCAATTTCAATCCTTAAAAAGTTAAAAAATGGCACATCTCAGAGAAGGAAACATCCAGGACCACGGAGATGTCAGGATGGTCAGTTCTGGCAAACACCTGGGAAGACACACTTGCTTCTTCCTGTACACACATGGACCAGTACCACACATCATAACTTGCTGGTGGGTATATAAGACACTGGAGGGGAAATGCTCTCCGCCACTCAGGAGATAGCAAATCTCAGAGAAGGAAGCATCCTGGACCACGGAGATGTCAGGATGGTCAGTTCTGGCAAACACCTGGGAAGAGACACTTGCTTCTTCCTGTACACACATGGACCAGTATCACACATCATAACTTGCAGGTGGGTATATACGACACTGGACGGGAAATGCTCTCCACCACTCAGGAGATAACACATCTCAGAGAAGAAAGCATCCTGGACCACGGAGACGTCAGGATGGTCAGTTCTGGCAAACACCTGGGAAGAGACACTTGCTTCTTCCTGTACAAACATGGACCAGTACCACACATCATAACTTGCTGGTGGGTATATACGACACTGGAGGGGAAATGCTCTCCGCCACTCAGGAGATAGCAAATCTCAGAGAAGGAAGCATCCTGGACCACGGAGATGTCAGGATGGTCAGTTCTAACAAACACCTGGGAAGACACACTTGCTTCTTCCTGTACACACATGGACCAGTAGCACACATCATAACTTGCTGGTGGGTATATATGACACTGGAGGGGAAATGCTCTCCGCCACTCAGGAGATAGCACATCTCAGAGAAGGAAGCATCCTGGACCACGGAGATGTCAGGATGGTCAGTTCTGGCAAACACCTGGGAAGACACACTTGCTTCTTCCTGTACATACATGGACCAGTACCACACATCTTGTATGTTGCTCTGAAACAAAACAAGAACAGACAACTTTCATGAGCTCCCAACTCCTCGCAAGTCCACTGGTTGCACAAGATAAAAAATTAGATGATCCACTGTAGTAACCCCCCTCCTCTGCTTTAAGTTAAGATTCTATTTACATCACATGCCCAACAAGGGTAACAGTTTCCAGTCACCAAAACAAACACTTTCAAAACTAAATAATGACATAAACGACAATGAACAAACCAAGGATGACGATAAACTTGAGTCTTTTAAGGAACACTTACAACAACATCAAACTTATAAACTTACGATAATGTATGCTTCGATTCATCAGAGAGAATGAAGATCATCTCCTAAACACTGAGTTACTGGTAGCAAAAAAACTTAACTATAAAAAAATTAACCTTAACAAGAACTTAATCAAATATTTAAAATGGCATAGGTGTTCTAGTTTTATGCCAAATAGGTTATTCCAGTAAATTTTACCAGACATAAATTCAATTGGTTGCAGCACTAATTACAATAAATTTTTTTAAAAACTTTATATGATTCTTACATGTATTGAGTAACCAGAAACATATAGGGAATGACTTGGCATCATTAATTGACGAGGGGTTTTGGAAGAGGGTAAATGTGTCTAAAAACTGCTTTTGCAAAGGTTAGCATTATTTATAGTTTCTGAACTTCAATACAAGATATTTACTTGAACCAAAAAAGTGGTTTGTTGAGCAATGTCTATACTTCATTTTAATTCTTCAGCAAGCAGATTTACTGCTAATATAGTACCAGTTCCATAATGACAAAAAATTAAAAATATATAGGGCCTATATAAATATATAATTTTGCTCAAATTTAATAGTTCATTAAACCAACTTGAAAGTCACCAGTTTCATTATTATTTTACCACATCCTCACCACACACAACAGTTGATAATGAACAAATTCCTTTGGCAGAAACAAATTTTAAGTTTTGTTATTTTTCTCATTTTTTAATATTTTGAGTAGTTATATGTCAAAAATAGTTGCATTTTTAAATCTGAAAAGCTTTTGTTAGGGGGATCATTACTTGCAAATTTCACAATTTAAAAAAAAAAAAATATTCAATTTAACCTATTCTTGCATATTTAACAGGTGTACATCAATCAATGATGGAACAAAAAATTTCATACATTTCTAGGCCACTAATTTTGTAACAATTTTACACAAATACATGTAATAAAATATGTAAATTGTCACACATGGCAGGCTTTCTGACAACCGGCATTAGTCCATTGTCACCAAGTATATAGGTTTAAAATTTCGATACACATTTCCTTAAAATGAAAATAATTTTGATACTAGTTTGAAATTTAACCAGATTAGGTATTATTCGTTATGATTACTTACAGATTGCTGTCCATCAGCCAGGTGTTGTAAACAGTTGTATTGATATACAACTGATCAGCACTCTATGATTGCCATTCACTGTTTAGCTTTCATGACTTCTTTGTCCTGTTACATTGTGCACTTGTCCTGTTGGTGTTGTTACTTCTATAGGTTACAAGATCTTCAAAATGTCATTTCTACAAACCCACGCCAAATCATCTTATGTTAGCTTATAGGATGTGCCAGGTCCATGAGGGAGGAAAAATTGAACAAAAAAGTTATTATAGTATGTGTTTGTCTCTTTTACAATGTCTAAACACCAGTTATATACGAAGGCAATACAATCGTCGACAATAGGTACTGGTTATCTTGATGGTTCTATAAATGTTTTTGATACTACTAACTCTTAATTTGAAGTTGATCCTGAAACCATAGATGTGGAAATCTTGTATTTATGAAGCGGTACAAAATAGTTTTATTCCCTTGTTCCAGACATGGCTACAGCATCCATACATCTGGGTGATAAGGCAGTCTCAGTATTTATGATTATGGAACTATATTTTCAGTGCAGAAGGTGTACATTTCAGCCACTGACAGAGTGGGATTTCCTTGCGTCCGCTGTAAGCTCGCTTTAGCAACTAGTCTTTTCACAGAGACACCAATACCATCGCAAGGTCCTTTGCCATGGGATGTAGTGAAAAAGTTCCACCCCCCATCAGTCCTATGATGGCACAGATTGTTTTTTTTTTTTTTGATTAACTATACTGGCTGGCAGCACAGTCAGAGAAATAAATAATTTTATTGAGGTTAAAATTAATTTTTAGAAGTTCTTCAACAAGCTTCTTTTGAAAACTGTACACACCACTGATTGTGTGATCCAAGGAATCTAAAGTAAAAGAAAAACTTCTCGGTATAATTTTCCAACTTTCAGAGAAATACGCTACAAATGGATGTAACGTGGCTTGTTGATTTACCCGATGGTAACTTTGTATTTTATCTTGTACTACAGATGTGAAGTTTTCTGAAAAATTTCTAATTGCTACACATTCACAACAACTTAGTTCATTTTTTTGTTGTCTTAAATACTTAGCTTGATACTTTGCAATGAAGTGATGTTTGAGATTTTCTAGTTTGTCCATTAAGCTTCCAATAAATTCATAATGAGGTTGAACTACTGAAAGTGAACTGCATCTATTTTTATTGTAACCCATTTTTTGTACTTAATGTCAAAGTCATTGTCCATCATGTTATGAATAATGCTAGGAATTTTTCGCGAAAAGAATTTTTGCCCCAGTTCACTTCAGTGTCGCACATGAACATCTGCAGTTCTGCTTCGTGGTCAGTGATTGGAAGTTTATACTTCCACATATTAAATCACAGACGCATGGTTTTGAAGTAACGTAACTGTGATTGACGCCGTTAAATACGAGATGTCACTTCGCAAAGACACACTTCCTTAACTATGAATCTGCGTGCAAGGCACTGAAACAAGCTGGGGCAAAATTATTTACATGAAAGGCCTAGTAATAAGGAAATAATTCATGGGGGAATCACATCCTAACTTGTACGGCTAGAAGCCAATGGATAATCGACTGCGACTAGAGCGTATATAGGAGTAAGAAGCCTAGGCTGCTGCCAGATAAATTTGTGTAACACTCTTGCCTTCAAATATAGCGAGAGACCCAAACATTCTGCAGGTTCACAGACTCGCCAGCCGGCTAAACTCCACAGGCCTGTCCTCAACTAACTGTTAATTGGCTGCTGCTCCAGTAAGTGGTCAGCTGAATATGTTACAAGGTCGTGCGGGAATCTGTGAGTGTTATACAGATCTACTATATGTCCAGAGATTTAAGTACGAGTTTCATGAATAGTGGCTTAAAGGAGAAAGTAACGCACATGTAGAGGGGTTGAAAATCTAACAAAACTTCAGTTGAATCCACACAAAATTTTAGGCCCGTATCTATAAACGGCTTTCGAAAGCGCTCTTAGCAGACATTCAACTGGCAACTTGCCAACTACTCAAGTCCTATGAATGACTTTCAGGAGCTTGCCAGCTGAAAGCACATCCACTTGAAGTGTAAATATGGCAACATAGCACCACTTTTCTTCCATTGGATAGTACGCAGAATGAATATAGGAACGCACCCTGCAATTTTCGATCATATTTTTTGAAATTTCACGTTTGTTGTTCATATCTGAGATGATGTTATTGTCTTTGGATCTAGGTTAGATACAAAAAAGTAATATTTTTTATGAAGGTTAAATACGTTTAAAGTAGTATTTGTGAGGGATTTTTTTTTCAGTGTGCATAATTTTGTGTTTGCATGGAGAACAGTACAGATTTTACAAACGCTTAAAACCAATGTTTGTATTAATCAATAAAGTACATAAAACAACCGACAGCGATATCATTGTATTTTATATAATTAATAAACTTCTTTTTATCAAACTATACATGTACCTGTCGACTGAACAATTTATCTTACACGCGCAAACATAAAGTAATGTGTCCCAGGAGGTTAGACTTTTCCCGTCGTTAGCCGTTGCACGCGGAAAGATACGAATTTGCTGGAAATAGATCTTTAGCAGGGCTTTTTCGAGTGCTCACTTTATTCCGAACTGCCTATAGAACCTCTTAACATATATATTAGCTTCAGACAGAGAAAGCAATATTTCACTAGTTCAAGGACCAGCATGTTAGAACCAACTGTCCTGTACATAGTCTTTGTTTAATGCATTCCAGAAAATATCTGTAGTTCTGTGAGCACTGTTTAATAAATTAAAAAAATTAATTTGCACAACATCTCAACTCTGTGAGTTTTGTGCTTTTTTCTCCAAGGACTTTAAATTCACAAGCTGCAAAGCATGCCTACTTCACACTTGTTTGTGGCGCCTGCAAGTTGGTTCACCTGCAGAACACGCCGAAAATACCTTAACAAGGATGAGAATTACTTTCGGCTCCACAAGTGCACTAATTTATTCCGAACAGCACTAAAAATTATACAAAAAAAATTTCAAAAGGAATAGCATCAAAACAAATACATTTTAACGATAGGGCTAAATGCAATATAACACTACATCCCAAACAATGCATTCCAGTTTACAAAATGTGTAAAGAAGTTGTTAAATTCATATTATCTTTTGTCACAATAAGCTTTATAAAAGTATGCTGAGATTGAAACAAGATTGGTTCCCAACGAAAATACCAACTTATTCATATACAGGATCCGGCAAAAAGACCTTCAGCATTTAGGAAGGCTTTTACAAACAAACAAAGAATGATATAGACAAATCACTTAATGTTGTGAAGAGCATAGACAATGTAATATGTTCATGACTTAGGTCTTAAACATTATGTCTTGTAAATGGTGTCCTCCACTGTTGAGACATCGACGAAGCCTTTCCCGCAAGTTGTCCATAGTTCTTCAGGTCATTTGTAGTGGAATGGAAGCCACTGCCTGGGTGATGGCCTCCGTAAGTGCTTGTAGGGTTCTGGGACGAGGTTGGTACACTTGTGCCTATAAGTGTCCCAGAAGAAAAAAATCACTTGGTGATAAATTGGGTGACTTTGGAGGCCAGGTGACATCTCCTCACAAAGAGAGAAGATGTCCAGGAAACATCTTCCTCAAAAGTGCAAGAGAATACCGCAAAGTGCGAGCTGTGGCGATGTCTTGTTGCAACCAGATGTCTCCCTGACTGATTTAACTTACGTCAGAGGAAGGTCTCGATCATGTGACAGTAGCAATCTAAATTAACAGATACTATTCGCCCATCTTTGAAAAAATGTGGGCCCCACACACCAAAATCAGAAACGGCACACCAGACTGTCATACGAGGGCTGTGAAGCGGGCATTGGTTAAGTTCCTTAGGGTTGTCTACTGCCCAGTAGAAAAAATTTTGTTTGTTTACAGGATCTGACTAGTGAAAGTGGGCCTCATCCGACGACAGCCAAATGGCGCCAGGGGGTATGTCTTGAATGTCTCCAACATGCCACTCTGCAAGTTTCAAAATCTTGCTCAATTCCTGGAAACACAGAATTTTATACATGTATATTTGAAGATCTCTGTGCAGGGTTCTTTGGAAACTCCTATCAGACATTCCCAGGCAATCGCATGTTTGAGAGCTGAACACTTTGGAGATTGCTGGATGGACACGCGCACAGGTGCCACATTTTCTGGTGTTGATACAGTCCGAGCTCTGCCTGGCAATTTTCTTTTCAAAGCAGAACCTGTTGTGCGAAAGTTTGATACCCAAATGTAAATGGTTTTCTTATCCAGAACATAATCACGCTGAGTGATAATCACAGAAGCACCACTCCTAATAAACACCTCCACAACAAACACACGATGCTCACCGCCAAGACTATATAGAAGAAGGTAGGGTCGTCTCGACTGCTCTAAGTAACCGTACCCCGGAGTGTCATGCATGACGTTAGTGCGACGCAGCCCTCTCAGAGTCTATGGCTGTGCACCATTTATTGCAAGGTTCGGACCGTGATTTTTGCGCTAACGGTTTTGTAGCGAGCTCGTGGTTATACAGTTACGTTTTTGCTATGTTTAATTTCTGTTCGTATTTCAATACTACATTTGTGTCACAAAGTTTAAGGGTACTGAATTCATATAAAGTGGGAAAGTGGCAAGATTATTGTTGCTATTATCTGCAATCATACATATTAGTGGATTTTTCTTGTGCTTCGTCATTCCCATGGATATAACTGTGTAGGAAAAATGCCAGCTTGTGCAGCTGCGACCTGCAGAAACATTTCTGGACACGGTGACAATGTATTAAGTTTTTATAGATTTCCAGACAACCCAAATATTTTGAAGAAATGGGTGTTAGCTTGAGTGACAAGATAAGTTCAATCCAAAAAATGATTTGCATTTGTTCGGATCACATTGATTGTGTAGACTTTGAAAGAGACTTACAAGAGGAACTGACGGGTATGAAGAGAAGAAAAGTCTTAAAGCAATGTTCTGTGCCCTATGTAAGTCTACCGAATAAAACTGAGAATACATCACATGACACAGAAAAACTTCTTTATTCATGAAACGTGAAGAGGAAACTTGTAGAAGAATTACAAACACAGATAAAAAGACTCTTTGCACTTTAGTGCTGTACATGATGAACATAAAGCTACGAAGAGTCAGTCACAGAGATGGATACAGAGACTTATTTGTCAGTGAAATTTAAAGCCATGGAACATGAAATGATGGCATTGAAAAAAAAGTACCTGACCTGGAAACTGAAATAAAACGGAGATGAGAATCAGAAAACCGTTTGAAAAAAAAAAAAAACATTGAAACAACAGTTGCTTTACTGCAAATAAAAACTATGCATAAGCAACATCTGAAATTAGTTAAAGCCAAAGCGCGAAACATTTTGAAAAATGCTTTCACATCAAAACAAATTGACAGATATTTTACTAAACAGAAATGTTGGTGGGAAAAAGAAGACATTGCAGCCACTAAAACTCTCAGGTCTATTTCTCGGAAAGTGTATGTTTACATGAGAAATAAAGTAGGCTCACCACTTCTGGGTTTGTCGACTCTTAGAAAATGGACCAGAAATTTAAAATGTAGGGCAGGAAATCAAACCAAAGCGTTTGCAGTCCTTGAAGCTACATCTAAAATCACAAACGAAGTAGAGCGCCTGACAATTCTGTCATTTGACGAGATAAATGTGGATTCTCAAGATTATGTTACGGTCAAAGTGAGAATAAAATACTTGGTCCAAAAAGAAACGCACAAGTAATAATGGCTAGTGGACTGGCTTCAAAGTGGAAACAATCAATATTTTATGACTTCGATAGAAAGCTGACTAACTTCTTTTCAAAGTTATAAGAGTGCTTGAAGAAAGGACATTTTCTGTCGCAATTGTAAGTGACATAAGCAGAATTAACATAGATTTGTGGAATGAACTAAATATATCGACATCTAGCACAACATTTGAAAAACCCTACAGTACCAACCTTGTGTGGGTATTTGCAGATATGCCACATGCCATAAGTTGTTGCAAAATAAATTATTAATGTTATGGAATACAGCTCCCATGTGAAACTGTTCTTAAAAAAGAGCATGTGCAAGACATTATTGAAAATGCAGAACTGAATTTGTCTCCAAAACTTGCGCCTATTCACATTCAGGTAAAGGGAAACACTCGCCAGAAGGTAAAATTTGCTGTACAAATGTTTTCACACAACACAGCAACATGGATTTCCTTGAAACATCCTAAAAATCCAGAAATCTTTAATTTTTTTGAACTGATTGACAAGTTTTTTGATGTGATGGACTCAAGAGTTATTCACGACAGATGTAAACCACAGCACAGTACTTTCGGTTTTCGTTTGCAGGAACAGTTGCCAATAAATAGAAAAATGGAACAAATTGTTCTTAACATGAGAATCTTAGGCCACAAAACATTGATACAGTTTCAGAAAGGTTTATTAATTTCTGTACGATCTTTACTTGGCCTACACAATTATCTTCAGAAAATGAACTTAACATGTTGCTTGGATCAGGACCTACTCGAAAGTTTTTTTCTCGTCTCAGAAGCACGGTAACCAGACACCAACAGATTTTAAGTACAGGTTCAGACACATGTTACTAGGATCTGAACTTCCACTGCCTCAAGGAGCATGTGTCAAGGATGATAGTATATGACAATAACCTAATCTGACCAGCCAGATGTTCACAGAGTTAAATGTGAACACCCCACAAAACAAGGAAGACAAAAACGAGAAGGTTCAAGAGGATAATGTGGTCTCACCCTTGACAAGATCGTGGGAAGAGAATGAAGCATTAAGATATGTAACTGCTGGATATTTGGTTCATGCAAGCAAAGACGAGAGTTTGAAAAGAAAACGAAAATGGAGGTAATTATTTTATTTAAATTGCTGATATTTCATGATTCATTAAATTTTCTGCATTGTTTGTAGTGTAAATGTATCCTTTTACTTTGTAGGTGGGAGAATTGAAATGCTGATGTGCAGAAAATTAACTGTTCAGTCATCAAAATTTGTTAAAACAGTATAGTATGCTGAAGAAATGTTTAATACACACCATGGGTTAGGATTGCAGAAAGGGAAAGGTGTTGTAAAAACCTTTTTATGAAGCTAGTAGAACATTTTCAAGAGGTCAACAAAAAAGATTTAATGAAGTTTGCAAGAATTAGGACATTTATACGACTTCGGAATTTTAATCGACAAGCAAAAGTCATGAGCGGAGAAAAAAAAAACAAGCAGATTGCCCAGTTTCTTCGGAAACAGAGGAAATAAGAAAATTAAAGATATATTGATATTAATCGTTATGCTTGTTTAGTGACAAAACTGTATTAACTGTATGTGATGTACAAGTAGTGTAAACTTGTATCTGCAGAATTACTTACCTGGTTTTCAGCGTTATGTCCACGATCAAGTCAGCAGTTTTGGGGCTCTAGTTACTTTTTCTTTCAGCTAATTTGCATTGTTTATCATCCACTTACACAGGTAAGATACCGGGAGAATTGACTAGACAAGCATGAAACGCGACGTTAGTCAGATTTTTTTACATATAAGTAATAACTTACTTTATTTTCCCCATTTTTTGTAACAATGTAAATATAGAAAATAATAAAAAAAAATGATAGCTGTTGCAAACAGGGTTATCATTTAGGGGGGGGGCAGGGGAAGGAGGGTAAATGCCCTTATTAAAAAAAAATGCAACAAGGTCAGTGTCGCAGAAAAAAAAGTTGCCTCCCCCCTCCCCAGAAAAACCTGAAATGACTCTCTTGGTTGCTAAACACCAGCGTATCGACGTGGAAACGAGTGTAATACATTGCCCTTAGCTGCAGGCTCAGCTGGGCCGGTCGCTGCGTCGCAGTGACGTCAGTGAGCCACCCTCGAAGTACCGTTACACAAACCGGCCACTCGGGCCAACCTCTCTTCTCTACTAGTCTTGGCTCACTGCACCTTCTGAAAATGGTACGTCTACTGCTGGGACATTCCATGTCAAATCAACCAATTAAAAAATTAAAATTAAAATCAAGGTTTTAGATTTTGACAATATTTTGTAAATATGTAGGACCTATCGCAAAGATGAAATTGGCCGAGTTACAATTTTTTTGGACTGTTAGTTTCTGAGTTATGAATTTTTTAAATTTTAAGAAAATAATTAATTTTGCTGCATTTGGAAATCTTGTAATTGCTCTGGTTCGAGAACCGTTCAACATAGAGAGCTAAACTTAGTGTCATTTTGTTCATTTGATTATGGCGTTTCATAAAATATATAACATCATTACATTACTAAAAAATATATTATCCCCAAAAACTTTAAAAAATAATTTTTTATATAACTCAAAATCGGAATTTTTAATTTTTTCGAAAAAATTGAATTTTCTTCATACCTCCATTAACTAGGTGTATACCAAATTCCAAGAT
>PNEQ01092978.1:0-19304 GCA_003012365.1 Medauroidea extradentata
TTTCGTAGATGGCTGCAACAGCTGATTTTGCTGCGCGGGCCACCGCATAAAAGGGCCTATATCCAATACGGTGAGAGATAAAATTTTAATGAAAATGGTTTTCGCCTATTGGAACATGATAGTAACCGTAGTTAAATTATAAAAATTATACAAAATAGTCGAGCAACCTCCATTTGCTGATTTCACATGGAATGACCCACTTGCAAGGAAATCTGTAGGTCATGAAGTCAATGCAAAACATGTTGCATTGTCAAAGTTGACACAATAATATTTTGTTGTGTCTGTAGAACTCTGTACACCAAAATTTCCCTCTGAAATTTCTGTTATAGAGTTTTCTGTAAAATCATATTGGGCAGCAGCAATTCTTGTGAGAACATGTTAAATGAAATGGCGGGGTCTGTTTTGTAAGTATGAAGGTATTTCAGAGTTGAACATTTTGATGTCGGCATTTTTGTAGCAGTATTTTCTATAAACATCTGGCAAATATATATTGATGACTGTTTTCAACATTCCAGTGAGAGTTTTGTCAGAGTTGTGGCAAAGATATGAATGTTTTAATACTTAATTTTGGCTTTCAATGCCATTGTTGGTGTGGATTGTTGTAATAAAATCTTTTTCACTAAAGGCTTGCACCCATCTGTGCGCTTCTGGTAGCCACTGTGTAGCTAAATAGTGAGATGCTTTTGTATTTTCTATTATGGCAGTGCTGTTCTTCATTACTTCTACATTCTTTTCAAAATCTATTTTACTTACTAAAGCCGCAACAGTACGCCACAAGACTAAAATTTCTTCTGCATTTCCTGAAATAATGTTGCCACTTTTCCTTAACCACCTTAACCATGCTTGCTCCCTATGAAATGCGCACAAGTATACAGTGCTGCCCGGAAAAGTGGTTTCAATGGCACGTATTTCGGCTTCACTGTAGTCTGTCATCCAATATGTAGGATCCCACTCAGGAAGCCACCCTTTGAAAACATTTAAGGCTTCAGCGATTAATTTCGTACTCTCAGACTGCACTACAAATGTACCAACTATACTGTAGCCAACGTTTGTTTTTACTGCCCAAAAGAAGAGAGGTAAGGCATATTTGGTTGTTTTATACGTGGCGTCCAGCAGGCATATTCTACCATACCGCAACAGTAGCTGCTGTTGCCACTTAGTCTGATGACAAAACAACAAAGTCACAGTGTCACTATCAATGGCATCCTCAAAAAGACGGTACAAAAAGAAATCCTCACTATTTTCGTGTTTGCACTTATCTGTCATATCCTGTAAACATTCTTGGTCAATGTGGGATTTCTTCTGTGCGAAGATTGCAGAGTGAACCCGTGCACAGATAATTGAGTCTTCTGGGAAAAATGCTTTATTCAGTCTGCTAGGCATTTTTCCATCAGAAAATTTCCGCTCTACAAACTGATTTAATAGTAATTTGATGTCCCTAGTAGCAGTAATGCCTTCTTCTGTAATTCTTTTAATTTCTGCGACCAGTTCGCGATGAATTACTTGCCATAGCTGAGCACAAGTTGTTGAGTGATTATGACACTCGGCAAGACTGGCTTTGATGTAGAAGCGCAGGTAGCTGTTGAGGTCAGATTTACTTTCCAGTGCTGCTTTCAGTTTCTTGGCTACCTGAAACCAAACCTTGTGATAAACATAATAGTAATACTAAATGTGAACAAAAATTTCTTAGTAGCACATCTGAAAGAAAACGTACATTTATGAATCAATGTAAACACATACCTATTAACATGTATGCCCTACACTGAAAATTACACAATACAAGAAAAATAAACTTGGCATTATAAGGTGGAAACACTTTACATATAATATCTTGTAACCATAAAATGACATGCAGTAGAAGTCCAATATAATATTGATGTTGCAAAACTTAATTCTGAACTGCTTTATACAGTATTATCAGTATTTTATTGGTACAGACTGAGTTACATGAAATGCCCAACTGTATAGATTAAGTTTATGTAGTTTATGGCATCCTTGGATCTTTTTTGTGTACATTTTTGCACACAGAATTAGTCAAGTCATGTTTACAATATACAGTCAAATGAATAAATGATATAAGACATGCATTTAAAAGCAGACAGTAACACTGTATAATGAACTTCTACTGTTCAAAAAATCTTAATGAATTACGTAAATGTTATATAAAGGCACAGCAAAACTATAATAAATTTGAACAAAAATATTTTTTTTATAAAATAATTCACCAAACACAAAGTAAAATAATCTATACAGTATTTAACTTAACTTTTGAGTAAGTTACTAATTGATTGTTTGTAGGGTTTAGAGTAGTTTAATAAAAAATATAACAATGTTATTTAAAGATGTGCAGATAATTTTTTTTGCTAGAGTACTGTACCATACTGTGAGTTTTAAATTTTTTTAATAGGTCTTTTTAAATAAATAATTAATTATGTTTTCTATACACTTAGCACCATGACAATGTGAAAAAAAATTACTTCTCTTCTATGATTCTAACCTCAGGGAATTTACATTAACATTCTGTAGAGTTTGTTTTAACTTATGACAAAGTTTTTTTTTTTTTAAGAAATAATCAAAAAATATATATGCCTTTGTTACCTTACAAATTGTGATAATCGAAAACCATACACTTCAGTTGCCCTAGAAGACGGGTTTTAAAAACTTCAGTTGAATATGCAATACCTTCATATAAAGTTGTCATGACTACTCTTGAAGCTTGGAATTATTTACGAAACTTAGAAAAAGGGGCAACATTTTGGCCACACATTAGGTATCAATAACTACTGTTACACAATGCATAATTGAGAGGGAGAGACTTTAAATGTGTGTCTGCCCATGCTGCTTAAGGGCGTGGTCTACCACAATTTTCATCACCATTTTTTTATTTGTTATTTGTACCAGATATTTTTTTTCTTATTTTGGACACAAAATGTGGTTAAATTTGACTCTTACGAATTTTTTTTACCTCTCATATTTTTAGCGTAATGGCTTGTTCAAGTCATATTTTGTATGTTTCCGTTTTAACGACTACACTAAAACAAACTGATATACCAAACTCAAAAAAATCACAGTGGATAAAGACATTGCAGGCTACAATGACATGCTAATAAAATTAATGAATAAAAATTATTTGTATTTTTTTAAAATGCTGAAATTGAAAATAAAATTTTTTTAAATACAAATAATTTTTATTCTTTAATTTTATGAACATGTCATTGTAGCCTGCAATGTCTTTATCCACTGTGATTTTTTTGAGTTTGGTATATCAATTGGTTTTACTGTAGTCGTTAAAACGAAAACATGCAAAATATGGCTTTAACAAGCCATTACGCGAAAACTATGAGAGATAAAAAAATTTCATAAAAGCCAAATTTAGTCACATTTTGTGTCTAAAATAAAAAAATCTGGTACAAATAAAAAATTAAATAATGATGATGAAAATTGCGGCAGACCACACCCTTAAAGTTTATCCAGTGTAGCTACGTGTGTCCTGCGAAAAGCCGGTTGCAATCCACCCACTGGCAGCCCAAAAGAAGAGTTCCTGTCAACTCATACATCAAGAAACCAGTGTATCATGTTAGTCATCCAGAAACGATTTGATATATGCAAATTATCTAGCGAAAAAAAAGTATACCACTGATGCACCAAACCACAACTAACTTAATACAACAAACACATGCTATGGAAATATGTTTATTAAGCAACAGGTAAAAAATCAAAGCATAACTGTATTTTATTCATTTCATACAGCTATACCTTAATTATTTTTACAGATGAACATCAAAGCTGTGTTGAAATTTTTATGGATCCATTCAATTAAAGTACTGTACTAAATAAAAATTAATGGTAATTGCCTTAAACTTACTGCTTCCTTCTGGCTTCTTACATTTGTTGGACTAGAGAATTCAGGATAAACTTTCACACACTTGATGGTCATCACAGCTGGGCAACCAAGTTTCTTTGTGTTATAAATGAAGAAATTTTTTCGTGAAGCACTTGGATGGTTAGGCTGAAAAGAAATTTGCCAATCAATTTTTATTTTTTTTTTCAAATATTTTCTCAAACTGTGTTATTTTATTACAGCATTTGTTTCATACTAGTTGCATATAGAAATAGGCTTGTTATTGCCTGTTACAATAATTCAAGTCCTGTGGGGTCACAAATTGTTTGAGGAAAACCATAATTTACTGCCTGCTATTTAGACCTGTATGATATATAAAATATTTGATTATTATACAAGTTTTTCTTGCAGTAAAGATTTAATTTTTAATTGGTAATTGATTTTTCAGCTTATCAAATAAAATTTAAAACTGAACTTTAATCCTTGATGAATAAAAATGTACAGCTTTAAAATAAGTAAATAAATAGTTTCACTATGTCTTGAATACTACTATCATTACAGCATGGTACTACAGTAGGTACTTGTACACCTTTGGTGAAACTTTTTCAACAATTGCACAGCAACCTTTACAAAAAAATTATACTGACTATTTCAGTACTGTTTATTTTGATCTAATAGCTGCCACGTGTCTCATAACTCCAGTTTAAAGTTCATCTTAACGAATGTATATGTGTGTGTCTTAAAAAGTGTTCTAGTAACATCATTGCAGAGGTACCTGTTACATTAAAATGTTTTTCTAATTGTTTGGTTTCAAATGAGATTCTTGGAACATGATTGGTATGTCTTAGGTGTGTGAGGCAACACATTTGTGAATGCTTTCATAAATCATTGTAGAAGTAACTGCTTGATCTTAAGATATGGTAAGTGGATTTTACATGTCTGCGACAGTGACGTTATTACGGACTGTTACACGAGAAATGGAGAGGAAGCAGCCCAGCATTTATCTAGAGAGATTTTGGTAAACCCTGAAAAACAAATCATGATGACCGGAACCAGGAATCGAACTATGTTCCTCCTGAATGTGAGTCCATGTTTCTGATGCACGTTCTTGCTCAGTACTGACCTTTAGTGAAGTTCATAATTTAACTAGTGAAAATTTTGTAGAATTGAAAACAACATACGTGTATTATATGTGGAGCTACTCAGTCATTTTCAATTAGGCCTATTTGAAATGATTGGCATGAGAAGGTGGCTCTCCAACTGAAATGAAACAGAAGAGGATGCCAGTAACTCAGGAAATACAACTTAAAAAAAAAAAGTCTGATGAACAAAACCTGCTAAATCTGTAGAAAAACAAAGAACTTTTCTGTTTCATTATTTTGCTTCACTACTTTGAGATACAATATTCTTTTACGTATTGAACTTTACATGACATTTGCAGCACATTTTATTCATTTAATTAAAAATACATAGCCTAAAATGTTTCTAAAAAATTAATAGGGACTGTATTTCTCAAACACACTTAGCAGGTCTTGTTTTCCCAAGCACAAATATCATCTTAAAGATGGAAAATGTAACAAAACTCACCAATTCATCAACTTTGTCCTTAGAATGGTAGTACTGGGGACCTTGGGAGCACTCCATGTACGATAGTTTTTCTGCCATAAATGCATTACCAAAAAAATCTATGTCTGGAACATAATTCAGCTTGCCAGCTTTATACTGAAAATAAACCCTTGTTGTGTTTTCACCACCTGGAGAAAATATTGTCAAATATAAGCTGATTTTTTTTGACACTGTTCACTAAGAAATCTAACCAAAATTTATTTAAAAAACATATAATGAGGATGGATTTAAAATAAAATTTTATTATCACAGTATCATTACCAAAGAGAAACCAGTGCAATTTAAGTAAAATGTTATTTTACACACTGTGATTGTTGTGTAAAAAAAATATAAACAAGTGCATATTTATCTTATACCAGTAAAGGTAAGGATACTTTACTTGCTCTGTAGGTAGGGAAAGGAAGAATATTGATACAGAATGATGATTTAGAAAATGCATGTAGCTGGAATTAAAAGGTGCACACTTAGGCTAGTGCAAAGTATTTAATTTTAAAGTCTTTGTGGTATACAATTTGGACTGTATGAATAGAGCTGTCATTATTTTTCTAATCATGAACACACCTTTTTTTTTTCCTTAAATTTTTGATTAAATTTTTAATTAAACCTTTTGTATTACAGTTACTATGCATCATTTTGACTATGCAAATATAATTAATGGCTTTGCCTCTCAATACTAACAAAAGTAAAGAACACCACATAAAAATTAAAATTTATTCACCTTTGCATTTAGTTTGGCTAGTTCTCACAGAATAACAGTATCCAGTCTTCTTTAATTCGTCTAAAAAATCTTTCAAGCCATTTTCTGTGTCAACATACCCCGTCACAAACTTATCTTCTTCATTGCAGCATACGTCTTTTAATTTTAATTTTAACTGCGTCAATAAAATTTGACATTTTCGCTTGTTCATAAATACTAAATGGAAGCAAATAGCCTACTTGCGCCGAGTGGCAATCGCTGGACGCGCCAAAAAGGTTTTCAAATTCCACGACGCGAAGTTACACGAACGAACGATCAGCTTTCCTCGGACGATGCTCGCCGAAGTTACACGAATGTGGAATCGGCGGCTGCAATACCTTTTGTGAATAGTTTGTCACCCGGACACGGACAACAGCCTGGCCTGGGGAGGGGAAGGACGGGGCGGGGTCTCTGAAGTCATGACCAGCCTCATACCAGCCCTCCCTCCATGAACCTAGCATCCTTCCGCTGACCTCCGGGACATGGTAGTCGTGTCCGCCATAATCCTCTACTTACCTTGGTGTCCGCCGACACGCGCGTATGTTTCTTGGCATGGGGGTGTTTCGCGAGTCCTTCATCTGATAAGCTAACATCTAAACTCATTTCTATTTCAGTTACTTTTGAATTGTAGAACATATTTCAGCCAGGAAAACGCCGCCGGAATGCAGTGAAGCAACCCATTCGGTTGCCTTGTCCACGATTATAGACTGCGTTGCACATGTAGAAAAAGGATGACCGGAACAAACAAGACAGAATCCAACATCTTTTTCGTACATTATGCTTTGCTATTGGATGGTGAATAATTAGACACTTCATGGAAGACTCTAGAACAAAATAACAAATTAACAAGAAGTTGGCAACGACAGCATCACTATATGTAGGGATCCTTGTTCTTCGCGAAAAGAATTTTGCCACAGATTGTTTCAGTGTCTTACGTACACATCTGCAGTTCTGCTTCATGGTTATTGGCAGCGTGTCTATGTGAGAAGCCATACCTCATTTTACTGAGCCAATTACAATAACGTTCCTGCAACACTGCACGTCTGTGATTTGGCGGTAGAATCCCAAGACTCGTGACAGTTAAAATACCCAATCGCTGAACACGAAGCAGAACTGCAGATGTGCATGTAAGGCACCGAAACAAAGTGAGGCAAAATTCCTTTCGCGAAAAATCAGGGTCCCTAACTATATGTATAGGTGCTCCTGTTTCTGGTGAAAATATTTCTGCACCAGATTGCTTCAGCTCTGCTTCATGGTCTGTGATTGGCTGGATTTAACTATCATGTGTCTTAATGTTTTACTGTAAATCACAGACGTGTGTTACTCGTAGTAAACTTATTCTCACTGGTAGAGTCAAATGGGATACGTCTTTAACAAAGACGCTCTACCAATAACAATGGAGCAGAACTACAGACGTGGAACTAAGGCTTTGAAACAAGTTGTTGCAGATGTACTCTCGAGAAAATCAGGGGTCACTTGGGATATGTAGCGGCCTGAAAAATTCGCCTTTTCATTTAGGCACAAGCTAGGACTCCAACATCTGTAAACTGGTATCACTTATGCCTTATATGTAGAGATGGGTTCACTGAGCCGTAGGTTAGCTTCCAAGAATATAATCGTACAGACAACAGCTGTTTATTATCTGCTCGCTGACAAAGTGAAATGGACCTGTATTCAGCTACAGTTTTATGATTGGCTCAGCTACTTTCAGGAAGTGTCGAGTAGGTAGGTCTACGGCCAATTGTGAACGTCATGCAGACCTATAGTTGCTTGAACTCTAGCTTGCGCCTAAAAGAAAACGCGAATTTTTCATTTCTCTACTTATATAAAAACTCTTTGAGGGCGATGAACAAACGTTTAGAAGCAACTAAATGTAGAGTCAATCGCACGGTGTCATCGCGTCAGTGATCAGCCAATGAGCAGCTGATTCCTGCCCGAGTACACAAATATTCTTGGAGGCCAGCCTGTCAGATCACTGAACCAGCGAATTATTCACGTCTCTATTTACACGGGTCAGAAAACTTCTTGAATTAATATGAGGATAATTTAGGCTTGGGAAACGTGTACGCTGTAGAAACGCGCACTATACGCAATTGTCACTTGATTGGCAAGGTTCAAGTAGGTGACGCCTTTACCCAAGGACAGGCTGCCAACAATCTCAAAGTCGAGCTGCAGGTGTGCACGTAGGACATTGAAACAAAGAAGTCCAAAATATTGTCACAAAAACCCACTGGTCCTTCGACATAAGATGAGTATGGAGCAACTTCTGAATGAAGAGCGGGGGAAACGGGAGATCTTCAAGAAAACACGCCGGAAATACGGCGTCGTTCTGCACGGTTTCCACATCCGAAAATCTCTGCCGATGTTGCCGAGGATTATTTTGGAGGAAAGTGAGTGCTATATCCACTGCGCTAACCGTGGAACCTAAAATGATATTTTAAAAAACGTTAAATATATATAAAAACAGATATTAATAGTAAAAAAATACTGCTATATAATTTTGTTAGCTCTGCTAGTGAAGCCGAGCGAAGTGACGCAACGATAACACTCTGGACTCGCATTCGGGAGGACACCGGTTCGACCACGGCTCCGGCCATCTTTGATTTCAGTTTCCCATGGTTTCCCAATATCGCTCCAGGCGAATGATGAGACGGTTACTTAACAAAGGCCATGGCCGACTCCTCTCCCAGTTCATGTAATTGTACCAAGTCGTGTGTCAACATATCCAATGACCTTTCTGTCGACAAGACGTAAAGCCCACCTTACCTTACCATATTATAAAATAGTGAAGGTAAATTAAGAAATTTACTGAAAATAGCAAAATTTTTGGGATATTTCGGTATCACATCGCATAAATCAACGAATGACTAGTACTGAGTCATAGTTTAAAATTGCTGCTGCGAATCCCTCACCTTAAGTGCGTATCACTCAATTATCAGTCTGTATATGCAGAAATAATGAAATTCAAGTTATTTTACTCTAGTTGACGATTTCGCGATACTCAGCGGATAATGTTTATGGCCGAATTTAACGAATTACTAGACACACGGATATTTCGCGGGTTCAACGACCAGCAGACTGGACTGCAAAGTACTGTATACACTATGTCCTCAGATACTTGTATATTGTCTGCTGCTACAGTGAGTGGACAGTTGTACATGTGACAAGGTAGCACAGGAGTCTGTGAGTGTTTACATGTAGGTCTGCTATTGGTGCACAGCCCCCGGGGAAGCAATGACCCAATCACGAAAGAGTAGCATTTTGAAATCTAACCTCTTCTCAAACGAAATCGCGAAATTTATGAGTATCTACTCCTTGCTAAGGCACCTTATTTTTACGAAAAGATTTTTACATCAGTTTGTCTTATCCGTGTTCTATTTTCCTACCCCAATTCTCATTACGAAACAATGTGATCCTTGTTTGACTGTGACAGTCAGAACAAGATCACTGTGACACCAATATCTGTAGGACTCCAAGGCGTTGAGAGTTGAAATCATCCAATCAGTCTCTTACAAAAAGAGCAGCGGATGTGCACGAAACATTTTATTACTGGTTCAGCGCTCTACAGTCAATGCCAAAGAAGTAAATGACTCAGACTGAAATATTTTACAAATTCATTCAGGAGGAAGACTATAGAAGAAAACAAATTAACAACAAAACGAGAGTGAACGCAAATGGGTACAATGACAGCATTTAGGATCGTATCTATAAACGGCTTTCGAATGACAACCAACTGTTATCCCCATAGAGAAAGCATTGGTGAGCAGTTGCTTGTCATTAGAAAGAGGTCTATAGATTCGGCCCTTACTGTTCGCGTTACAATCACAGTTCTGTAACCTCGAATGTCCACCATTTTGAAAAAGAGCAATATTCGAATTTTGGAAATTTTTCTTACAATAACTCGGGAACCTGTTATCAGAATTTGACCAAAATTTGTATGTTGGTAGTAGTGTAAAATAAAAGCAAATCCTTACTTAGTAACAGAATCTGTAATGTCAACCACTTTGAAAAATAGTTTTATAATACTTTATGTTATGTACCTAAAGAATTGTTTATCTAGTTTGAACAAAAATTGGCACAGATACAGTTTTTAGTAAAAGCATTGCATTCTGGGTAATTTATTTCAAGTGGCTGCTGTTTAGAAAATTAACAGTATCCAACGTTGTTAGTTTAATGTTCTAAAAACTTAGGAGTCGTTCTTATGTTGACCAAAATTTGGATTATGTTATATTATTAAAAAAATATGTCCCAGTTACAGGCAACCCAGTTCAAAGTTTGATTGTGACAGCAGCAGCCAATGAAGAATAGGAAGTGACTTAATAATATACAGGACAGTGAATTCTTGCCTAAATGACGTTGAACCCACGACATTTTCATGTATTTAAATTTCTTTGGTAAATATTTAAAAAATGGTGGTCATTAAAAATTTTAAGTTGATTTGCTACATCTCAGGAATCGTTCGTCCGATTTTAACGCAGCTAAGCACGTTGCACTCGGTAGTGTTGTGTTTGGTCCTGGTGCTCCCAACTTCTCCTCTCTGGACCAAGACACAAAGAGACAGACTTCCTGGTTTTTTAAGCCTGCTTTTCGAAACTAAAATATGCTTATACGATTCCGTTCTTGTTCGTATGACTGCGTGTGTTTTGTATAATAACCTTTGATAACCTTTGAACTGTTTGCACGATATGCATCAATCTTAGGAAGGATTCCTGAATTTTCGGTATTCCGAAGTTCGCATGTATCAAATGTCATTTGACGTCTGTATTACTGTTTAGTCTGTGTCCACACTTCAACCTAGCATCCTTGCTGACCAAACTAGGGAAGGTAATTGAGCAGACTATGGAAGCATATTGAATAAGTAGAGCTGGTGTTATATTGGTGAAAAGACTTATGAAATATTCTGTTTCAATGCCTCATGTGATTGGATGTTTTTAACTCTCAACGTCATGGGAATCGACTCGCAAATCACAGACGTGTGATGTCGCAGTAACCTTATTCTCATTGACACAGTCAAATGAGCCACGCCTCTGCACAAATACACTGTCAATAGCCACGAAGCAGAGGTGAATACTTGAACCTGATGCATTGACACAAAATGTTGCACAATTCTTTTCATAAAAAATCATATATTAGTAAACCATTGCACGCATGGCATAGGGTATGGCCGCCTTTAGTAGAAGGCTGGAGTCTTGAATGTGGCAACACTGCATCGGGACCTGCTGCCTGTCACTTCTTGGCCACCCTAGTCTCTGCAATGTGTATAGATGCAGCTTTAGTGGCGTGTACACGTCTACACTGACTAGGGCTACCAATGAGCGACCGGCAGTAAGCCTCCGATGCAGCGTTCCCACATTCAAGACTCCGGCCTTCCACTAAAGACGGCCGTGCACATGGGCATCTGGTTTTTGCAAAATATTTTTGCCCCAGCTTGTTTCATTGCCTTACGTGCACATCTGTAGTCGTGCTTCATGGTTATTGGCAGCGTGTCTATGTCTATAATTTGACTGAGCCAATTACAGTAACGTTCCTGCAACACCACACGTCTGCGATTTGCCGGTAGAATCCCAGGGCTCTTGAGAGTTTTCGTTTACAAGGAAAAAATATGAAGAATACTTTAATGTAATAGTTAATAATAATAATTCTGTTGGAAAAGATTGTTAAACTTGGGTAAATTCTAATTCTAGAGTAAAAATTTACAATAAATTTATTTGCCAATTAACAAGTCCAGGAGTTAACAAACAATTAGGAAACCATATTACAGATTTTTTAAATTGCCCAGATAAAATATTTAAAGAAACTTATTCTTCTACATTAGCTAAAGAAAACGCAATTACAAGATTGGATGCATCGATTTAAAACTATACAAACAAAAATTTCTAAAAGAAACAAGAATTTAACCCATTAACAGATTGTTTAGAATTAATACAAAATAATATAAAATATTTTAAAAATGCTCCTTTTTATTCTGTTCCACTTTCTAAAATGTGGGAAAAATTAACAAATTCTTTAAAAAATAGTTGTGTTGTATATAAAAGTATATTACAATATGTTAGGTGGGGAAATAAAAATACTAAAAAATTAACTGGAATACAGATAAAATTAGCAGAAAATGAAGAATAAAGAGAAAAATTAATTAAAAATTTGTTTTATCTGCTTTTAGTTTTAATTTTCTACCTACAGACTATATAGACATTTTCGATGAAAAGAGAATGTAATTTCTGTAAACCAAACTTGTTTTACAAAATATGGAGAAACTTTTTTTTTTTCTAAATCCCACAGTTATTTTCTACAATATCCGAAAATATAAATACAGAAGAATTAAGTCTAATTAAAACAAATAACATTATTCCATTTGTATCTAGAAAAAGAATAAATGTAATTAACAAACTCTTTCCTTGTACAAAAAAAATGAAATGAAAATAATTAATAGTGCATATTTACAATCTACTAAAGAAAGAGAACATGCATTAGAAAATGCAAGTATAAATGAAAGAAAACTAGAATATTTGGATAGTACAACATGGAAAAATAATAATAAAAATTAAAACATTATTACAAACAAAAATGAATAGCTTTTGCTACAAATAGAGTATTTAAATACATGCGTTTGTTGTAAATGATAAAAGCAAATTTACATTATGTTGGCGCTTTAAGAGAACAACATGGAATAAAATATGTTGTATTGTTAAAGGTACCAATAAGAATAGATTTATAAAAATTGAAGACAGTAAAAATCTTCTAAAAAAAAAAAAAAAAGAGAATTTTTAATATTCAACATAAAAGTTTTAGATAAGAATTTGAAATTTTCCACTACCCGCAAGAAGAACCATTTATGAAAATAAAAACAGACAGAATTTCTTCTTTTAATGGTAACTCTTTTTCTACAATAGTCGACTTATAAACATTAAACATTTTCAAAGAAAAATATAGTTTGTTATACATAGAAGAGAAAAAGAAACAATCAAAAGTATAAAAATGGGGGATATAATTGGAAATGTAAAATTTAAAGATTTGCACAAGATTAGAAAGTTTACAAGAAATATTAGATTTAATTTTTTCCAATATTTCCGTGAAAACTAATTGTTGGAAGGAAATATATATATAATTCTTAAACTTAAAAGATTGTTATTGTTCTAATCATTGGTTAGACAAAGAAATGGAAGATAAAAAAATTGCACTAAATTATAACATTAAAGTAAAACTAGATACAATTTAAACATCAAACAAAAACTAAGAAAGTATAGCGTTTCCTGTTTAATTTTTAAATATATTTTTTTATTTTGTTTGTTTATGCTTCTATTGTTATATGTTTTAAATTTTTCTGGAATAACTATATTATTCTCTTTAAAGTAAATTAACAATACTTTTTGGGCAATTTTTATTTATTCCAACCAAGCTGTCTATATACTTTCTAATATAGCAATTCACGAATGCATACCAAGGGCGAATTTGACTTCCATCTTCCACACAGTAAATGTGGTAAACATCATTATATACTAAATAATAACAGAAACTAATCTTATGTATAATTTATTTGGTTATAACAACTTCCGCATCTTCGCTCCAAGATGCGATATCTTCAGGATTAATTAATTTACCCATTTCTTCAATTCACAATTATTTTGGTTATTTTATTAATGGTAAAATTATTTGTTTTATAAATTGAACAGCAAGAAACTTACAAAAAATTATAGAATTATTCTTTAAAATCAATGGATGACCAAGATACAAAGGAACAATTAAACAATTTAATGGATGAAGAATACCAAATAGAATGTTAAAATGTGATTATACTAAAAAATTGTTGTGCAAAAATTATAGTTACCAATAAAGAGAAAGATTTGTTTATAGAATTAAAAGATTTAATTTAATAAACAACGGAGGATTATATAAATAGAACTCAAAGCAATTTAAACATGCTACACAGAAGATACAGATGCTAAAAGGAAAAACTAAACAGATAATAAAGAAGATAGTAAAAACGAACTTGGAGAAGAGGATCTAATAGACGGTAAATGTGGTGGAAGAATAAGAAAATTAAGAAATTTTTAAAATTTAGCAAAATACTACTAAGATCTCTAAAATTCTATATAATTCCGTAAAAATAAACATAAAACGAACATAAAAATGTACAAACCAATTTAAAACAACTCGCAAATATGTCACGTATTTTAAGATGTGCTAATTTTTGTTCATTTCAAATATCTCTAAAACTGTGGATCCAACGACAAAATCCTTGACAAAATTGCTCCTTTTTAAATAACCTATACATTTGCAATACTTATTTACATGTCGGAGTATCAAAAACTGTTATACATACATTGTTAATAAGAGTCACTATGCTTTATCTCAATCAAGTAAGCTGTTAATAATTATACCATTAAAGTTAATTTTAGTTTTTTGTACACATCTCAAAAACTATGCATCCTACAACATTAGAACATATATACAGTATTAGCAATATTTTTTAAATGTTGGAATATCAAAACCTGTTATATATACATTGTTTAACAAATTTTTCAAAAGGCATAACTTTGAAAATATTATCCTATGCTTTTTCTCCATCCAGTTAGCTGTAAATTATTTATAGCACACAAAATTGTAATTTTGTTTTTTGCAAATATCTCTAAAACAATGAATCCTACGATAAAATCCTCGACAAAATTGACACTTTTTAAACAACCTATATATTTGCAATACTTTTTTACGTGTCTTAATACCAAAAACTGTTTTTATACATGCATTTTTCAACAATTTTTTCAGAAGGCAAAACAATGAATAATGTGTCATTATGCATTTTCTCCATCCAGTTTGATGTTAATTAATGCACAAAAATAGTAATTTTTTTTTTTTTTCGAAATATCTCGAAAACTATGCATTCTACAACATAATCCTTGACAAAATTGCCCTTTTTCAAACATATATACTTGCAAAACTATTTCACATGTTGCAATACCAATAACGGTTATAAATGCATTTTAACATTTTTTTCAGAAGGCATAACTTTGAAAAAAGTGTCAATAGCTTTTTTCCATCCAGTTAGATGCTAATTATTGCACAAAAAATTGTAATTATAGTTTTTTGCAAATATCTAGAAAACTATGCATCCTACGACAAAATCAATGACATAATTGCCCCTTTTTAAATAACCTAAATATGTATGGAATATTTTTTTGTATGGTGCACTACCAAAAAAATGTTATAAATGCATTTTAAAAAAGTTTTCAGATGGCTATAGTTTGTAAAGAGTTTCACTATGCTTTTCTCCATCCAGTTAGATGCTAATTATTGCACAAAAAAAATTGTAATTTTGGCTTTTTTTTTCAAAACTATGCATCCGACAAAATCCTTGACAAAACTGCCCGTTTTCAAACAACCTATACATACTAGTGATGTACCACATTAAAATCTGCTGGAACACTTGCATGTAGTGTATTTGATGAATGTGCCTTAAAATTACATTACATTCATGCTACATAAATTTAGCTTGTTACATCCACTAACTTGTTTGTACACATTAGCACAAAGATTTTGGACAATTTAATTTTACAATGCAGTGAGTAAATGTCATGACATATGAAGTAAGCACATTAAGTAAAATATAACACAAAAAAATTAAAATTCTTTTTGTCAGATGTTTACTGTTTCTTGTAAGCCCATGTCTGTATTCTTCACTGTCTCCACATAAAGAATGAGTGTGAGTGAGGAAAAACAATAATAGCACTGAATTAATGTCTTGGATCACATACATCCACGAATATTGACATAACTTCAGAAGTAAACAGAATATGATGTATCTAGCATTAACGTGTTTTCGGTTATATTGGCAAGAAGAATCTTCTAGGCTACTAATTACATATTACACTTCTCATATGATGCACAAATGCTCACGTAATGGAATTTGTATAACAAAGACACAAGAAAGGACTACCACATTGCTCCGCGGAAATGTGCTTGTCCTTTCATGTGTAATCTGTCAACATGTACTGTGCTGTTCAGAATCTATGAGCGCACTTGTGGAGCCCAAATTATTTCAATGTCCCGCACAGGTATGTTTGGCGCGTACCATAGGCACACTAAGTCTCAGGCGCTCACTGCAGCTCGCAAAATAAAACTCCTTAAAGCAAAAGCACAAAACTCTAAGAATTGAAAATAATTGTGTGAAGCTTTTTTCGTTGCATTTATTTAACAGTATTTGCAGAATTGCCCTGGCCCCTGGCAGGGGATTCCTTATCCTGTGAGGAAATGGGAAACCCTTGTTACTTGTAGAAAAACCAGATTTCAATACAAGTCTGAAACAATTTCATTTTTACCTTATTGAGATACATAATATATATTAAGGACTAATTAGGAATGACCGGTATTCGAACCCAAATAAAATTATTGCTGGGTCGACACCTTAGCATCTGAGCTATTTAATTACTATCGCAGGAACGTCCGAAAAAAATTACTGCAATGATTTCAGTAGCACAAATTTTTTGATGGTCTATTTGGGCTTTCAATGTGCTAATGGGTTATTATTTTGTATTCTAGCTTCCATAAAGTTTCATTTACTGTACGATTCAAGTATTTTTGTTTTCTCGTATTATTAAAAAAAAATATATTTGTCCCGCAAGCGGTAAAGTACGTCTTAACATGTGTAGCCAGCCGTCTTTAGGGCTAAGCGTACTGTGCATGCGTAATTACATTAGGACAAGCTTAAAGTCTCAGATTAGTCATGAACAAGCAGTGTCCTGAATCTAAACCCTTATAAAAACGTTTATGAATACCAATAATGCCAAGGCAAGACATATGCTGCACCTAAACCCTTACACAAACATTTAGGATTATCAGCCTTAGAATTGTGGTGGAGCAAGTTTGTTCCTGGAAACATTAGCTATATTCTTGTACGTTGTACCGCTCCACAACACTGCATTAACTTTAGTTTGTTCTACCTTATTACGGTATGGTAGTTTGATTTTACCACTGGTCTAGTTTCGACAGTGATAATGTCAGCTTACGAGCATTCCTAAATAGCTTCCCCCAGTATTTGCATGGTGTAGCCATTCTTTAACTTCTCAGTGGCAGGAGTTAAAGACAAGCATACAACATTTAAAACAATATCAATACAAAGTTATTTTCTAGAATAATTTTGTGGCAAAATTCTAAGTAGGCAGTTTTAACTTTTAACCACTTTCCTCTGGCATGATCCCAGATATGCATTTCTTACAAATTTCACTAGATATTTGCGTGTACAAACTGTATGTAGTTGCGAAAAATTTTATCGGCACCCAGCCAAATTGGTAATTTAGTAGAGTCTATATTTAAAATTGAAAAATACTGTATATTTAGGTCAAATAATGAAGACACTGCTGCCTGCTTATCAGTTTGATACCTTTAATCCTGTGCAATAATTCACTAAATTTAAAGCATAACAGTTTTTTTTTAATATTTTGTCTTGTGCGTAGCTAGCTTGTAAATCAAGCTTGTGTAGAAAATAAACCCATATCATGCAAATAACATTTTTTTAATGTAATAAATATTGAACTGTTCCAAGTTCATTTAGTTATTTAATTTATTGGATTATCTTTTGTTAAGATTTTATTTTGCAGCAAACTTTTACTCTTCTGAACAGATTTGTTAAACGCTTTATATTAACAATGCATTAGTAGTCAAATTGGAATAAATATTTGGACAGAATTTGCAGTGCATAATGAACTAGAAATTTACTTCGTACAGGACTTTTTTTTTTTTACATAAAAGAATAACGGACTAAGCTCTACTACCCGTGAAACCATTCCCAACTGTAAGTATATAATTTGTCGCAAATACCAATTTAGGACGACATTTCATGTGGGTTACATCCTGCAATGTTCTAAGTTTCAAATCGCAAAGAAAAATGCAATAATCAATTTAAAAAGTTGATACTTTTAATGCACTATATAAATTACAGAAACTTAATATTTTGGGTAAATTAATTTCTGGATTGCACTCAACTTTTCATACAATCAACTTACAGCATTATGTATTCTCTATGTTCACAAATGTATAAATTTTGTTTGTATTATTTAACGTTCTCTCAGACAATTTTAAGTCTACATCACAGTGATTCATATTTGCATCACCCTATGTAGGAAACCGGGAATTACAAGTCCAGTATTAACAACAAACATAATTTATTTAAATTTACTGCAAGTTAGCCATGAAAAAAGCAAATACAAAATATAATTATTTAATTAAAATAAAATCCACACAAAAATTTATAACAATTCAAGAAGTACGCAAACAAGTTACAACAGCCGACATAAACAAAACAATTCTAGTCTGGTATTATATATTAGATATACAAATACAATCGCAATAAAGGCAGATGAAAGGTGTTTATGAAATAGGTTAAAAGTTACATTAATCTCTAAAATCTTTACACTAGCACTGGATTCAAAGTCATCTAAATTAAATGCCGTCAGTGAACTGTATTCTTAGTGCTTGGAACATCCAGCGTGGCCACCCTAGTATCCCAAGTATTGCAATAAAGGTCACGCACAACACTGCCAGCTGTCACAACAAGGCACCTGTCCTGCAGTGCTACCACCTACTACACTTCATACTACACTACAATGCACTTTCCTACACTAAGCTATGCTCTACTACACTGCAGTACAAATGCTATGTCGTAACAATGGGCGCCTTCAGCGGGCAAAGCGCTGCGGCAGCGCTGCAAGCGATCGCTACATGCGATCGCTACATGCAGCGCTGCTGACCCCGCTGATTGAATTGCTGCAGCGCTGTGAATATCTTTGGGCGAGGCTTCTGTTTGTTTACTTTTTACCAGATGTTTTTAATACATAACCTTACATAACGTGCTCGTGACATCTTCATTCAAACTCGTGCATATAGTTACGTGTAAATTACTTGATTAGTAAAATTGTACACCATAATTCTGTGGCAATAATTAGTGAAGTGCAAGTGGGAAGTCACAATTGTTTGACTGACTTCACTTAAATTCGTTCTTGCATATCTTCAAAGACGAGAATTAATTGTTTCGTTATTTTTAAAGCAAATGTATACCTTCAGAAAGGAAGACAGTGGCAACACAATCTAAAAGTGTTTTGGCAAAGTGAA
>PNEQ01092979.1:0-13364 GCA_003012365.1 Medauroidea extradentata
GCGCCTACTGGCGGCGTGCGTAGTCGTGTACAGCGCCTACTGGCGGCGTGCGTAGTCGTGTACAGCGCCTACTGGCGGCGTGCGTAGTCGTGTACAGCGCCTACTGGCGGCGTGCGTAGTCGTGTCCCGCGCCTACTGGCGGCGTGCGTAGTCGTGTCCCGCGCCTACTGGCGGCGTGCGTAGTCGCGTCCCGCGCCTACTGGCGGCGTGCGTAGTTCTGTCTATATTTTTGAATGAAAACGTATAGGCCTAATTAACTTCCTTTTGCTATTTTGTGGTAATTTTTAAAACGTTATGTGGAGAAAATGTGCAACTGCCGACACAAATATTTACTTGTGATTGCGCGTGTTGTAATGCAAACACTCAACTGTGGGTGGTCATTTTTCTGTACGGTTTTAAAGTGTCTTGTGATGTTTATGCCGTGGATACTTTAAACGTCAGTTGAAAATTACAATGTGTTCGAAGTCACCACAGTAAACTGGAGAGAACGTAACATATTTACTAAAATTTGAGCGCAAATACCAGAGTTGCAAGATTTCTTTAAAACTAGTGTTTCAGTTTCAAATTTTCTTGTTTACTGCAATGGAACAGCGGAGCCAGAGTACGACGCTAGACGAGAAACATTCTGCTATATTCACAGCGCGGTAAACAAACTAATAAGTTAACAGATAAAAATTTGTTAGGGTGACCTTGAAGCGCGCATAAAATGCCACTTCGCAACAACGCGCCAAGCATTTTTGAAGTACGGCAGTCTGAAAAGGCAATTTTTTAGCAATGTTGGAGGACTTAAGTGTTTTTAATGAGTATAGTTTTTTAACAATTATATCCCGGGCTTGTCCGAAATGTGTTGTCTGATCGTATGGTGACACACCGGGCGCACGAGGAATAGTTTCGTAAATAGAACCTGTTTACGAACAGACCTCAGCGTATTTTAAGCGCGTGGTAGGCGGTGTGTATAGTACATAAAAGCCTACATACCCAGCTACAGCACGTCCCACACACCGGGTCTAACTGGACGTATGTTAGTGTAGGTGAGGTCCGGCACTAGGGCGATGTTCTTCTGAGGAGCTTGGAAACAATGAATCATAGTGATACTTTTTGAAGCGTCTGTTGTTCGTATATAAACACATTGGAAACATTTTAGTAGCTGTACAAGAAAAAATACTTTCCGTAACACGCTACAGCACGACTCATGCCAGGTTTACCAACACTTGAAGGAAGGACGAACATCGAGCACCAGGAACTGACCACTGGAGACATGTCGCTATGTCAAGAAGTTTGCTTTGCTCAACATTCTCTCTCCACTTTTTCCGTCACTCTGCAGCAGGTCTTTATATTCGCGTATACGAAGGTTGCCGTCATAATTTGTTTCTCGGTCATCGTTCTTTCCCTAACCTCATCACATACTCATTCTATTTTAAACTACGTTTACCCACTTCGTCAGTGATGAAAGCTGGGGTCCTCGTTCGTTTTTTGATGTTTTTATTTGTAATCTTCCCCTTCCGTGAAATTCTGTAGCTCCTTAAAAATCCATTTATAGATGAAATTGTAATAATTGTTGGATAATCATCACTAACGCATCATTGGGAACGCTGAAAGGACGGACTACAAAAGAACGTATTGGAAGAGTAAATTATAGTAAGAGTATAAAAGAGCGGTTTACCACTGGCCTATCCTGTGTAGATAATATTTTTGTTGTAACATATGTAATCGAAAAGAATATCCATGAGTACACACACACACACACACACACACACGTACGCACGCGCGTGATTTTCATGAATATGCTAAAAACCTATGATACAATACCAATGCAGAACTTATATAGTTGATAGTTCTATTATTATGAAATATGTAGCTGCAACGTTGCAGCAGCCAACTTCATGGTTGAAGTGCAACTGTTGAAATGAAAGGATTACGCACGAAAAGATTAGCAGAAAAAAACCTAAGGATGCAAGGATGGCTGTAGTCAACGAACAGTAGGGATACAGCGGGTATATTGTAATGCTTAGTCCATACTGTATATGTAGCGGTGTGTTTTCTGCAGCTACACAACATTCCCTGGCAACGACATATATACAATAAAACACTTCAGTTTGCCGACTAGAGATGTTGGATGTGACGTAGAGGACCTTGACCCTAAAGGAATGGCAACAAAAGAAGAGCGGAATGAGGCGGAACGCGCCAGAAGTTATTTTCAGCTTGCAGTGAGGTCATTGAACTGACCAAATGTTCCAGTCGCTCGTGCAGAGATAGCAGGGCGAGGCTTATGTTGCTGGCGTGTGACTAGGCCCTGTCAGTAAGGGCGACACTGACACACGTGTTGTTATATACCTGTTAGTCTCTATGTGCATGGCTTCCAGTCGCTCGTGCAGAGATAGCAAGGCGAGGCTTATGTTGCTGGCGTGTGACTAGGCCCTGTCAGTAAGGGCGACACTGACACACGTGTTATATACCTGTTAGTCTCTATGTACACGGCTCTGAGTTGCTGTACGCTGCTGTGTGGTGAGGCGTAATGTTAGGCAGGTTTATCCGCAAATATACGTAACGTTCCTGTGCTAAGTGGGATATGAAACAGTTTACCAACTGTGTCGTACAACAACTGTTAAGGGATGTATCCGTCCTTAAACATCGATATTTCAAAGGGATCAACTAGACGTATTAGAATCTATGTAACACGAAAGAATCAGTCTGTTAATATTGTGTGTCTATGAAAGGTTCGACACCTGAGAACTGTTTTAAGGTGCTGTCTTGCCCTACGTTGATGTATTTTTATCCTACCAATATTCTTGTAACACGCAACATTTGTTATTCTACTTTAAGAATCCTAAGAAATAAATTAAAATTTTCCTATATGGTGGCTTAAGAGGGCGTGGTACATAATTCAACGCTAAAAGCATTAATCTATAACTGTAGGTTTCTTGAAGCCTATTTGCGAAAATTGAACAATAGCAATCCTAGATATTAGTTCCAGCCAACGTTTTAAATAAAATTGTTTCCAGTGTTACGAACTTCTGAGGCACAATCTCTGACGCCGGAACCTCGTGCATTTAACTGCGTCGCAAGAGATCACGCGTAACGAATTAGTAATTCTGGATAAATATTTACTCGTAAAGTTGGCAAATAGCATTATGTAGGATTTTCCTTGAGTATTTTATCCATATTGGCTTCGAAAAAAAGCGTAGAAATCAATTGATGTTTTCAGCGTTTATTTATCTACCACGCACTCTTAACGTGTTGCCTGTTTTGGAAAGTTTATTGAAAAAATATGCTGAAGTACTTTTTTTGTAACGTAGTGTAGAGAAAGTTGAAAGTGGCGTATATTGTAGCAGCGTCTAATGTGGACTGCAGCCTAACTATATGTGTACATATATGTGAGTAGTAGTTGTAATGAGGTAGCATCATCCTGCAGGCGTTTCAACTATCACTCTTCCTTGTAGAGATTGATGAGGCCCTAACTGACGTCCAGGGCCGAGTGTGTCGGCCAGAGAAAACTACTACTTAACGCAAGATATTAGTTAATTGCTTACACTTCTCCTTAAACAGAATAGTTTCCTTTCCCCTCATTATATAATGCGTGAAAGTAGTTAAGTCTTCACAGGTTGAGGAGCTCTGCACACCAACCGTCGCGCTGTTGCCAAATGTAGACTGCTTCTGGTTGCCGAATAGGGCAGGCTGGCCCACGTTTGGAAGCTGGATATTGAAATATACCGCGTAACGTGTAATTAAAAGCACGCGCATTAGCGGCCAATTAGAGTCTTCCATATTTGCATACATTAGTGTAAGCGAAGAGAAGGTTGGCCGAGTAGTCGGCGAGCTCTCAAAGAAGCAGCTCCTGTCAGAGGATGACACAGGAAGATTGGCGCGGGGGAGGGGGAGGCTGGCACACATACCGCATGAATCACGAGCAGTTTCCTCTACTCACAGAGGTTGTTCCTTACATCATTTGAGAGAACCACATGACGCTACGATAACACGTTCACGAGGACTCAGGTTCGATCCCCGGCTGCGGTCTCATCCTCATTTCGGTTTTCCATGGTTTCCCGAAATCAAACCAGGCGAATGTTGCGATGGTTGCTTAATATAGGCCATGGCATATTCCTCTCCCAGCTCCTGTCCTTGTGTCGTCTCTCTCATCTAATGTCCTGAGGGTCGTGGATGGCGTAGAGGATAGAACACTCTCCTCCCACCAAGATGATCCAGGTTGGCCTCCCGGCGGGCGCCGGATTGTCGCATGTGGGAATCGTGCACTGAGAGAAAGAATTGTTTCATTATACTAAATATATTTGTTTGGGTGATGTTTGCTTCAGCTAAACAATATTTTGTTGGTAAGACCAAACTTGGAGTCCTCCAAACAAATTTATTTATTTCCCTCGACCAAATGATTCATTTAAACGCACTTTGTTTGTGCCAAACGTATATTTGGTTACTAAAGGACGTCGAATAAATATTTTGTGTTAACAAACAACTTGTTACAGCTTGTCAACAAAATAATATTGTTGGTTATAAGTGATGTGCTTTGAACCAAAAAAATTTTTTCGATTGACTAAATGATTTTGCTGGCGAAACTAAATCCATTTGGTCGACTTGCGGAAGATGGCAGTCTGGCGTGCGTGAGCGACAAGATGGCGAACGCTGTATACCTCAACTTTCAAAGTATAAGCTTGTTCGACAAGTATGACGTCTAAACTGTTAATCAGCATTATTAAAGTATCTTAATTTTAGCTATAACCATTTCAAAGTGGTTTATTCGATCGATCACAACGGAAAATGCTATAAACTTGAAAAACACCGCAGCTGCAAGTCTCGTTCTTTGTGCTGCGGTGCACGGCAATAATTTGGTAATATTATTTGACGTCGTTTACTTTTGCAGACGGAAGACAAAAATGTTTGAAAATAAAGCAGTACAATCGTAATTTAATATTAGGCCTAACTATTCCTATACAAATAACAATCCCGTTATCACAGAAGCACTCGTAGCTCAGTTGGTTAGGTCATGAACAGAAAGAAGCAAATGATGGGATAGTGGATCAAATCCCGGTCCAAGCGTCCTTAATTTCAGAAATTTGTTAAGATTGTAAAATATATTTTTTTAGTTCTTAAAATATTACGTATGCATTTAATATGTCCAACGAAATATTTTTATGACCAGCTAAATATTTGGTACTGCTAACAAAATTCAGTTATTTGCCTCAAACAAATCGAGGGAACAAAATAATTTGGTACGAGCAAACAAATATCTAATTGCCCCTATACAAACAAATGATTTGGTTGATTCAAACAAATTTTGTTTGCACCAACAAAATAGTTTTCTCAGTGTGCTGAACGATGTCGTTGGTCGACGGGTTTTCTCGGGGATCTCCCGTTACCCTTGCCCCTTCATTCCGGTGCTGCTCCATACTCACCTCATGTCACCCCTCACCAGCGCTGAAGACCTCGATGTTAAGTGCTGACCAAAATTTCGTTACTTCACTATGATGTCATCGCTGTCGACGAGACGAAAAGTCTACACCTCACATTATTTGGAGAAAAATGTCCCGTGCATGCGGATATATAACTGATATTTCTATAGTAATTCTAAATGTTTGAAACATGAGGAATGAAATAATAGCAGAAGTAAATACAGAGATTGTATTATCAGACAGCATTGTGTACAATGTTGATCATCACCGCTGCAGATAAACCTCTCCGGCCTAGAGTCGCGGGAATTGGCAGGGTTTACGTCATCCAGTATGAAATGTATCCCGTAGGTAAACGTACTGGAACAACTGGATGTACTATATTTCCCCTGATGTTTGTAACCGCTGTACTGATACATCCTGTATAAACCCATTACAAGTTGCACGACTATTAAAAAGACATCTGCTCTGTTATTGGCCGTGCTAGAAGCCAGATGTCACAGCCAGTCTGCTGGAGTTACTCAGATTGTTCATGAACGTGAAGACGGCAATATATGCCAGTTATGTAAACGACGCTCTGTTGTTGAAGTAAGTCTACTATTACAGTCTGTGTTTCATTCGCTGTGTTGTGTTGCCTACACTGTTCCTGTCGCTGTGTTCATTAGTCTTGCTCTCGTTGTCTTTGTCCATCATTGTCGCCAGTTTCATGCGCCTTGCTTGGTCCTTCCTTGTCTGTCTGACATTTCCTTCTTTCTGGTTTGGTTTCCAGTATATACCGACTATGTGATGACTACAGCTTCCCTGAGTTGTTTCTAGGGTATATATATCATCCCGTGCTTAGTTCTTGTATGCCAGAGCGGGTTTCTGCTACTGACAAAATGGCTAGCTATCACGTGTATGTAAGAAACCCTACACCTCACCTCCTCCAGTCGTATTATCCCCGGGCTGAATGTAGATGCAGACTGATGACACAGGAGAATGTTAGCTCGAGATACAAGGCAGGTGTGTAACTGCACGGCTATGTTGACCGGAACCAATCAGCTTGCGGCGGTAATAATCTCTGTGAGTTTCCTTTCCCTTCCGGCCTGACCACGCCCACTTCTCCACGCACTCTCCCGTCTTTATCTACTGTACATCTGCCTGCCACCCTCCCTCCCCTCATACACCTGCTGTACTCGACTCCTTTCTCCCTGCTCTGCCCTTGCTGCCATAACCGTGTAGTGAGATATTCTTCCTTCACTCTAACCTGAGTTCTCAACTAAACAAATATATCATTGCACCTCGTTAACTTAAATTGGCACAATTTGTGAAGCACGCTGACGTACTATTTCCCACCGACAAAACTGTGTACAGTTGGTATCACAGAAAACAACACACGAATAATAAAATCGATATTGCGTGAAAATTACGTAATTACTTGGAAAAATATTGACTTCATTTACATATGTAACATATTTCAAAATTCAGTTCCGGTTATTAAGCCATGACTGACGATCGTATTAGAACATTGTGGTACTGACGGAACGAAAATGTGGTACTCAATGCAGAAAAAAAATTGTCAACAAAACGAGTGATAAAACTTACTGTAAAATCCTCTTGGATTATTTTGTACTTCTTGGTTTAGGAAAAATTACAGTTGGTCCATCACGAAGCACCAAACACCATGTCAATAATATTCACATCACATATTCATATGGTATTATAAAAATAACGTGACATTTTTATTCGTGCTTTATAAACATCACAGCAGTTTGTTTAATAATGCAGGCATATGTATCCACGTTTCTAAAATCATACAAAACACAATTTCACTATTTACTTCAAACGTCACATAACATAATCCCCAAACCGACGTGATAACGGAATGAAATAGATAAAGGAAATTAAGTACGGACGAACCGAAACGAAAAATGTATATACGGGAAAACCATCCGTAATAGCCACAACATTGACGTGTTAATATTAAAAATTACTGCGAAAAAAGAAAGTTAGTTTTGTTTGTGATATTTTCGACATATATTTACGGTGTTAATTACGTATTACGGAAATAAACTTTTGGTACTTTTACGAACACGTGTGGAAGTATCGTACATCTCTAAATACTGGCAAGTGTACCAAGAAACTCGTACGTTTAACAGTGTCAATCGAATAACTCGTGAACCAACGGTACGGACGTGTCGTCCGCTAACCATAATTCTAGTAAGAAACGTGTATCGTGGTATATTGTGTTGACTACGTCTGTTAATATTATAAATTTGTTAATAAAATATTCTAATTAAGTGATACTGGTTAATTTATATGTACACGACAGATAACAAAGATATATTTGTTATGCAAGCTCACAGTGCCCGGCGGTCAGCAGCCAATGAACATGTTTGTTTATAATTCGCTTTGTTTATCCTACGACTCAGGTAAGAGTGTACGGGAAATAGGTGTGTTCATCATGGTGAACAGGTTACAATTACACCCGGCAAGCTATCCGTGGCTAGCTAACTGTATAAATAACTCCTTACGAGCTGAGTTATTATGAACGTTACCGAGACAAACTGCAGAGTAGAAGTGTAAATATACACATACAGGATATTGCAAGACTGCATGTCAGTTATATCTGGATAACAATACTCTCATCTACAGGAACACAAGTCCAACAATGCACTACAGTTCCCAGTACATGGTGTGTTAGTGTATATCTGGCTGGTTGGAGCGTGTTACTATGGTCTGTCATTGCAGCTACATATTGGCAACTACATACCAGGAGTGTCGTATTTAGTCACATCTGTACCGCAGTAACTGTACGTTTAGGATCTGTGTACATAGAACATTGCTTGTTGTAAGTATTGTCTGTGTGTTCAATATGTAGGTCTGAAGACATGGCAGGAAGATGGCTGCAGTACAACAGCCAGGATATTACCCGGCTGTATATCCTCACTGCAGGTTGGCGAGGTTGCATCTCGTAGTCTTGACGTTATGTGGAGCACTTATTCCTATTTTACAACAGTGTCATCTTATAAATAATTTTTACCCGCTATTTTTTGGTTATATGGTCATGACAGAGTGTGCTAACATGAAAAAAAAAAAATATATATTTTTTTCTTTTTTTTTGTTTTGCCTAAGACTGCGGAAGTTAAAAAAATTTTCCCATATTCATTTCTACGAGTTAGTTTGTGATAATATTCCATTAATGCTGTGAATAGTGTTATCAGTATGTCGTATTTAACTACCTATAATGGTAGAATGTGTAAAAATAAACTGGAAAGAAATGTTCTTAACAAACCGGAAGTAAGTACAAGATTGCGACTGACGTTCGTTGATCACTATAGCCGCACCTTGCTTGCAGTAGTTGCAATGTTTTCACCCTGGCCTTGTGTTGTGGTGCAGACATCATGGCCGCCACATAGCACCACAAGTGCACACAGCTGTCCTGGTTATTTATACACTCTGTCTGCTATGTACACTCATCTTCCGTCCTCTCTCTGTGTCGTCTCTCCGCTGATTCATTGCGTCTCTTCACTCGTACTTGACTGGCGCCTCACAACTGCCTTCCTCTCCAGCTCGCCTGCTCACTATCAGCCTTCATGTTGCACCTTCCTAGCAATTATGTTGATGTTCTACGAGGCAGTGTCGTCCTTCAAGTGGCCTACTTCTCACCCTCAATATTTTATATTTAAAGTTTTAATATCTTCTAATTATGACCTTTCTTTTTGTCCCTTTACGTCACTGTTTTTTTTTAGTACAGTATGTGGCAAAATTATGTGTCAATATTTTGGAAAACCAGTCCTCTAATTTGGAAGAACACAAACTGATGTACGAACAAACGTCAGAGAATACACCCATTTCTGCACTATAGTTGATACATAGTACATAGTGTGCTGGTTGGACCATATTAGTGTAGGATGCTCATCGCTGCTGTTATTGGCAGCTACATACCAGGCGAGTATCTAGTATTTAATAGTAAGTGTACACTTTGTGCGATGTAGCATTCCACACGAACAAGATTCAGCTGTCACAGTGATACAGTTGTTAGGTACAGTCAGCCTGGGTCATGATAGACATTACAACTGGCGAGACCTTGTTCTGTCTACAGACTGTACAGGCGAGTCAGTCATGTCTTTCTTGTCCAGACTGAAGCTACACTACGTCGACGTTAATACAGTGAGAACATGTGCAGTAATGTTCATTTGAATTAGTGTCTCTGTTAAGTTATGAAACTGTTGTCATCATGTTGATTATTTGTGTTAATTCAATTTTAAAAAAATATTGGTATCAGTTTTATGGTACACAAGGAATTTTTCTTCAGCAAACGGTTGAGAATAGAAAATCGTCATTAGGAACTATTTGTGTTGCTTACCGTTTTGTAGTTTCTCCTGAACACACTCTCAAGACCCCAGGTAGCGCCTGCAGGTAAACAACCCACACTACATCGGAGGTATCTTATCAGCATGGCACAGCTGCACATATCATATTAGCAATCAAACCTACTTCCGGCCTACAGAAATAGAGAGAGTTCCATCTACAAACATGGTATCTAGATATTTTAAAAATAAAGTGTAAGATACACAGATCACTCTCTACCTTAGTAGAACATAAAGGGAAATCTAAATAATTTTTGCTATGCTGTATGTCGCAAACGAAGTTAAGTTCAGTTTTCCGAACATTGTTTTATTTAGGCAAGATTTTAAATTACTGTAAGACCTTCCTTCCACTGTAATCAAAGTAGCAGAGTTTTCCATTATCTTGCTGCATACTATGATGCTACTGCCGTTAATTGTGACAATTTGATGCTAGTTTAATCATCAGTATGAGTATGATTTATTGAACAGAAGATGTTGCAACTGTCCTGGAGTTTTATTTTTAATTGAAAATGCATACTCAGCTTCGGCTACAGCGATTCAGAGCCTGGCATGTAGCCAATACTACAAGCATGTGTGTATTCCCACTGATGGTCCAAAATTATAACATGTACTACAATCAATGAGGTACTATTCATTATTAAGCGGACTAAACATAGCTACCTTTAACTTTGAAGCGATAGCCAGTATTTGACTCTCCACATCAGTTGTTTCGTGTCATTTCTCATGGCTAGGCGGAAGTCTATTGGCATGTAGTAAAGAGTCTTGTCCAATCAGGAGTGTAATGCCCTGGTTTTGGGCACAGTCGTCATACACTAATTTTTTTTTTCATGTAGATCGTTAAGTTATTGGTACTGCAAACATCTTTGAGGCTTAAAGCATCTGTGTACTGTATGGGCTATTGGCTGTTCCAACATATGGTACTGCATACTAGCTATAATAATAGTAAGCAGTGTGCACAGGTGCGCATGGATAATTTTCACATTTCAGACATTCTTTAAGGAAATATTATGCCATACTAACTGTAATTTTTTAAAACTTTAAATTTTCAAAATGGCTGCTCTCATTGTACCAAAACTGCTAGGTGTTCTCTACTGAGGCGACAGTTGTAAGTGGAGAAGGGCGGAGCAAGTCATGCGTGTCAGCCACACAATATCTGTGGACGTATATTCTCGACTGCTCGTGCTGGTTGTTAGTGGTAACTACTTCCGTGTCTGGTGCTCCTCATGAAAGTAGTGCAGTGAGGCTTGTATCGCTCCGCAGTGTCGCGGCTGTGTAGACACGGGTCAGCGGGCGAGACCTCGCCTGACACGCGGAAGAGAATTTGGACGTATTGCCGTCATGACTTTCACGTCTGCCCTGACTGTCTTTACAACAATGTCCCGCCGTGTCTAGTCGTGTCTTACTGCAACCTGCCGCTTGCCGAGATGTTAGGTCATTTAAACCTGAGAGTGCATTTTACGCGAATACGTCTGCGTTAGCGATCAATACTTGAAAGTGCGTGGTACGTAGTTTAGCATTAAAAGCAGCAGTATGGAGTTGTACGTTTCTAGAAGCCAATAAAAAAGTTAACCTTAGATCCTTAGACAATAGATTGTAGCACCTTTCTGAACAAATATTTCTCTGGTAACGCACTTCTGAAGAACAATGTCTGGCGCTGAAATCTCGTACATTTAATTGCGGCGTAAGAGAACAAGCTTAACAAATGCATCATTATGGGTAAATGTTTAAAGTTGGTTAGTATCATTATCTAGGGTTGTTTTGTATTTTTCACATTGTCTTTCAAAAACATGTACATTTGAATTGGTGTCTGTACATTTGAATTGGTGTCTGTAGCGTTTATTTATCAACCATACACTCTTGAGGGCATGCGCTCGAGTTTCTTGGCCTTAGAGATATTTTTTAAATCGCACACGAAACTCGATAATATAACATTTTGCTCTATAATTTTGTTGCAAAATGTTTTTACGGTGTAATGCAATTTTTCGTGACGAGCGGAATAAATATTGTAGCTAATTTATCAGTTAAAAGGGAAATTTCGTCAGTTAACTAGTTAACTAGTCATATTGTACCTATTTTGTCTCGACTAAATCATAGTATGTAGTTAAAACCAGCTATGACAGTATTACAGAGCGATGTTACGATATCAGCTCATATTTATTTTTTAATAATGATTATAATAATACAAAATGTTAAAACTCGGGCCGAAGCCTTTCATTTATGGGTTTGTATTGACAGTTACAGACGAAAGTGTTCCTTTGTACAGAATCAGTTCGCCAGTACATGTAGTGTTCGACCAAACTGCTAGCCCACAATATGTAATGTCAGAGCGAATATTCCTTTCTGTTCTGGCGCCTTGTCTGTCTTTATGATTGGATACTCGATAATTATGTCAGAATACACAGAGAAAAAGGCTTGGTTCGGTCAACCATACATAAGTTTGTATATGGCGAAGCAAATGTGTATTTGAGCCAATAGTATATTTGTTGACCGAACAAAGTGCGTATTTAACTAAACTAAACCCTCTTGTTGAGAGCAATAAATCTGCCGGACAACCAAATATTTGGTTAATTCAACTTTAACACACTTGTTTCGCCATATACAAACTTATAAATGTTTTGACTGTACCAAACCTTTTGTTCTGTGTACAACTATAGTTACTAGAGTCCGTACTACGACACATGTGTGTGACAGATATGAACAGACCTGACATTAACTTCAGTCAGTTACTGCCCGGGCAGTTGACAGTACCATGACGATATAAAGTAGTCCTGATAGTATTTCGTAATTAGAAATATTAACTTTTAGTAGCGTTTTTTAAATAGATAATATTGTTTCGAACATGTCATGAGTGGTAACATTTTAAAAATCCTTGTTATTTTATTTGTCTCGTTATTACAACTGTTCAAGTTGTTAGTGGTGTGCTAAATAGTGAACTGTCGGGCAAGTGAGAATATTTAAGCACAAATACGCTCGGGGGAATGTAACTTTGCAATGTGCATAATGCAATACTCACAGATTGTAGAGATAGGAGGGAAGATTCATGAACACGAGGCAGTGTACAAGGAATGGTGACTTGTCTCCTCATGTATACTAGCATGGTATGATAGGATGCTCGAGTGTGTATCGTGACATGTCAGTATAGTGCAAGCAAGCAGCAGTAGTGCCAACATAGGAGTCTTAGTTCTCGCTAGTGTAATGTCCTGACGAGCCTTGTGTCTGATGTTTGTTAGTGTTACTCCTTGTGTCAACAGTTCCGCACCATCGCGAGTGTGTTGTACGTAAGTGCAGTTGTAAGGCGGTGTGTGTTAGTGCTCGTACTAGATTGTGGTTGGTACATATAGTACGTCCTCACCAGTGTCTATGTTATCAAGGCCAGCAAACACTAGCAGGCGGAGGGATTACTTGCGTCGCTCAAACATAGATGACAATAATATCATAACATGACTGTCTATAGTTTCTTCTGTCAGTTAGTCATAGCTTGGTAATAAGGCAGCAGAGCCTTGTATAAGCAGCGAGGAGCCTGTGATGTTTTACTGGCCGAGTGTCGAGGCTCATGTTTTACACGAATAATTTTTTTTTTTTGACGTGACAACGTCTTATAATTCGATAGAGC
>PNEQ01092980.1:0-19381 GCA_003012365.1 Medauroidea extradentata
GAGTAATTGTGTGCATAACTAATTGTGTTGTGAGAGTTCTAGTTGATTACTGTTTTGTGTATTTCGTAGCTTTGTGAGCTATTAAATCCAGTACTTAATTTAACTCTTTTATTTGTAATTATAAGACCTCTATCCCAAAGAACTCATGGGAATTGCCCACATATAAAGTTTGTGCTCTCAAACTTGTAACAATATATTGGTACAACCCGAGTACAACCTAGAGTGAGTCCACAAAACACCACTGGTAACCAACCACAGCAATAAATCAGAAGAGGCAGCCAATAATTGGTCACAACATTCATCCCATCACAAGAGACCTAAAGCGATTTTTCACAACATACAGCCAATCAGAAAAGACTGGCAGTAATTGGCCACCACACACAGCCAACCAGAAAAAGACAAACAATAATTAGCCACCAAATATGGTCAATCAGAAATGACACGCAATGATTGGCTAGCACAGTAGCCAATTAGTGGCCCTGTTCTTCCCCACTGGTCGCCTGGCGCACCAATCACAGAAACACATGACGCCTCTACACGAAGACTCGCTGCTAATAACCACGAAGCACGGCTGCACGTGTACAAATAAGGCATTGGAAAACCTGGTACAGAAGTCTTTCTTTGAAAAAATCAAGGGTTCCCAATCATTACAAATTTAACGCCCAGCATGCATCATATTTTGTCGAAAAATTACAAATTGTTGTGATGTAAACATTATTATAACCTTGTTTTCACCTGTACCTGTGTCTTCACAGGGAATTATGCAGGAAACGCATTCAAGGCAAAAATGTCCATCGTCGAACGCGATGCAAGATGAACTAAACATAGAAATAATAGAGATATTATAATTTATCTGTGGTAATAAGGCTCATTAATGACAGTGGCAGCTGAATATAAAATACGTAAAACATATGCCAGACAAAATAGCTATACCGACAAATTTCGGCAGAAGGTTCTTAAAGGAATAAATATAAAATGTACATGCCACCTATTATCGCCTTATATATGTATTTGGTTCTTCTCCATCCTGTTCTCATACGACTGTAGCAGTTGCGTTATATGATGTGCTATAACAACAGGTGGTGGCATTTGCCGCTGTCGTAGTATCCAACAATATTGCACAAATAATAACAACACTGTAATAATAACAATCAAGCTTAATACGCGTTTTGTACCGCGTTGTAAGCTAACATTTCAAGCCATCTTTGTTCCAACCCTCAGCGTTCTTTATAATGTCACGAGTATAGTCTGCAATGAAAGAAAACATTTGTAGGAAGCCTTCCGTGCTAAATTATTTTGTAGTAACTATAATATTTTAGTGGTGATATCAAAATGGTTTAGTAGTGACCATAAAATATATTTTGCAGGGTAAATACCCACAAATTATTTTGTAGCTGTCGCAAAATATTTTTTCCGTGTGGGTAGAGAGACATCTCGGCTAGAGGCGTTGAACCAGTAACGCGAGTACAGTTTTCAGACGTCCAATATGTGACTACATTGACTTCTGGATCAACGCATTTAGGGCAAACAATTTTAAGCAAACGTCTGTTGAGCAATTGACATTAGAGTAAACCACTTATGGAGTGTGTTATACGAAGAAATACCACTTAAGGTAAACAACGCTTGCCACCTTACCACCAACGAAGTGACGCTGACTACACTGTGTTAAAAATATCAAATAATACATTTGCGGCTGTTGCCCTTATCAAATAATACATTTGCTGCTGTTGCCATATCTAATAAAATATTTATAAACGTATAAAATACTTACGCTTGCTTTGAATCCTCGCCATCTTACAGGGCTTACACAGGACTGATCAAGCCTACCTAACTCCTGCAGGGGTTACTTTTCAAACACGCCAGCGTCTCCTGTGTTCAAGTGTCCAGTATTGTTCTTTACCGCATTGTTTAAACTGACAATATTATTCAACCCGCCAACCCATACGAGCATTAAGACAAGGGGCGTGCGGCGATTTAGTAATAAGTTCTTTATCCTGAAACTACTAGACGTGCAGCTGTGGTTGTTGTACACCGGGATCTCAGAAGCTATAAGGACTACACTGACGCGCGCTGCTAGTGCCCTACTGCTATCACACTGCCGGTGAAGTAGCGTCCAGTGACAGGAGCCGCGGGAACTTCTCGTCAACATCGACACACAGGTGACAGTAATTGTCAGCCTGGCACGTTCCAACATACCACGTGTTCCTGAGATCACCACTGCAACTGCACGCTATTTTTTTATTATTATTCTGAGCACAAATTATCATGCCTAAATAAGAACCTTAACTAACTCTTATCTTGGCCATCTTCAACAGCGAGAAAATAAGCCTTATAGATCACTGAAGAGCTCCTAAATGATGTAGACGTGTGTAAGGTTCTTTGAATGTTATTACTAAGCAGACAGTATCAAGTATGTTGAGTATTTTTCTAATAAGCTTGTGTCGACCACAGCTGTGCACGCCGCTCGACAGGCGGCAACCTTAAACAAGGGAATTACTTCAGTTCAACGCCTTTATGAATAAAGATGTGAGGTTCAATGAATATTTAAAATTGTCCAGTAAGTAGTTGTGTACTTCGCTCTCCTCACAACACAGCAATGTTGCAGTCACGCGCTTGTCAGAGATACGAATCAGAGGCGAGTGGAGAGTGAGGGTGTACAGTAGAGCGTGGAACATGTCAGAGCTCAACCAATCAGAACAGAGCGCGGAAGTAGAGCAGGCACTGATATCAAGTCAAGAGTTCAGTCCAGTCAGAGAATATTGCAGGTGTGGAATAACGCGAGTATCGTGTCATGTCGGAGATGAACCATAGTCAGAGTAGAGCTCTGATACACAGATTCAGCCCTAGAAAAGTTCATCGCGGAAGTGACGTCACACACGCCGCTGTTCGAATTAACAGCAAATGCTCATATGCACCCTAGAATGTACCCTTCAGCTAAGGGGACGAGCCACTTACACTTCTCGAGTCCTAGATCCGAATTCGCAAAATGCAGCCTACTTCATGAAGGGAACAAGGACTTAGGGCTCAAGGGGAAGTGAGCAAGGGCACATTATACTGTTAATAGAACATGGCCCATGTGTACGTTCGTGTATGGCGAAACAATCACGTTTTCAGTCAAAATATTTTGTTGGCTAAAAATCTATGCAACACGTCAAAACTTGGTTTTGTTGTTCTAAAATAAAAATGCTTATAGGCTATAGCAGTAGTTACCCTCTTTGTTGAGACAACACTATGAACCAGGCAAGCATATGTTTTCAACGTACAGTATACAACGTTTGTCCGGTGGTTGACTCAGCGTGTGGGGTAGTGAAGTGCGAGGTTCTAGTCCCAGATGAACGCGGCAGTGAGGGCGGAAGTGGCGTTGACCCCGGGCGGACAAGGCGCGAATCACTCTTCTGCTGGTCCGCTAGGTTAGACAGAAATAGCAGTGTAAATAATTACTGTAGAGCGGCGTGGCGATGTAGAGAGGATAAAATACACATCACCAGTCTCACATGACTACTACGAGCAGACATCACGTCAGCTGAGAGTCATAGCTACGACCAGACTGCCACTCAGGCTTGCTGGCATCCTCAAGGGCGACGTCTAACTGTGCTTCAGAAGTGGTGGAGCAGTAAGGTCGACCCTGAAGCGCACATCAAATGCCGCGTCGCCTCAACGAGCCAAGCGCTGAACTAGCGTGCAAGCTTCCCGACGAACCGTTTTTACTAGGGAACATTACGTGGTGAACATGTGATTGTATTGTTGGTAAGCCTGTAGCAAAGTTTACTGCACGTTCATATCTGAGTTTAACACACATCCTGTTAGTACATGTTGAAGTAGGGTGGCTTGAAATGGCCCTTGTCCGACGTGTGTTTTCTACTCGTACAATGTGCACGTATGAAACAGCGGGGGTTTGTTAGACAATTTGACTGTATTTTCAGTTTTTGTCACACAACATTTATTCCAAATGTAGTACCAAAATTTTCTCTTCGACAAAGCATATGATATATTCTTGGTAAACTGATTGACCTAAATAATGATTTATTTGTCGTGCAGAATCTCTGCAAGAGAATTATAGGTTAACTTCCAAGAATTCTCTTGCAATGATTCTGCACGACAATTAATGAAAGATTCCATTATTATTTAGGTCAATCAGTTTACCAAGAATATATCCTATGTTTGTCGAAGAGAAGATTTTGAAACTACATTTGGAATAAACGTTATGGCTCAAAACATTGAAAATACAATAAAATTGTCGTAGACTCGCCCTTAACGAACACACTAGAGTGCACTTCACGAGCATGGAAGGCGGCGCCCTGAAGGAACCATCCTAGCTTTCGCCTGGAGTGACTGCGGAGAACAACGAGGGAACATATCAGAATGGCTGGACAGGGAATTGACCCCGAGTTCTCCGGAAAGTGAGTCTAGTGTGTTACCAGCACATTACAAGTCAAGTTTCCTCTGGCGCCATCTTGCTACGTTGTTGGCAATAACATTGATTATAACTACTGCAGGGATGTGCAGACTTTCCTGTGGGTTGTGGGGGGAAGGGGTGGGATAGCTAAAATACAAATATCAACTCCCACAATGCAATGCGCGACACTTTGAGTCTACAACAAGTCCACCAATGTCATTCTCAAATTTAAATGTAAGGAATGACAGATGAGGAGGAGACATAACTTGACCCCCTCCCCCACGTTTACATAAGGGTGGTGAGACCACCCCTCCCCCTCCTGTTTGCACGGACTTTAACTACTGAGACATGTAATATGGTCTATCATTCAGTCGGTTAAACAAAATTATAGACGAATACATTACAATAGAGACGTTACTATTTTATGGCGTAATAATAAAGATAAATATGTGCCACGTGTATCTATAACCTATTTGTAAGATTCTGCATTACGATGTTCATGCCTTACAAGGAAATATACCCATTTACCGCCATTTTCTATCCCGAAAAAATGAATTTCGCAGGTTATCCGAGGACCTGAAACATATGTACACAAATATAACGTTTTTTAAATGTTGAAACACTTGCCATGAGTTCTACAATTGCTTCATCACATGTGGAGACTTCAAAATTTACTTCAAACTAACTATAAGTTCCTAAGTAGGTTTAAGAATGTCACTTGAAACTAAATTTAAAATTAAAGTGACTATAGTAATATTTTTTTATCTAATGGTTAGGTGTTATCATAAAGCTATTATTGGTGACGCGTTACAAAACATACAATACATTTTTTAAAAATCCATGATTGAATGTAATTTAGAGGCTGTGTACGTGGCTCATGAACGGTGTAGCAGCGAGCCATGTTTCGTCGTTTATATGCACAACCGCTCAAATGGATTTAGTTGCTTGGACATTTTCCATTGCGAAATAAATTGCTGACAAAGAAAACTAACGATAATAGAAAATAATAAATAAGCAGGGTATGCGTTAGTCTACAGGATACATACACAATACAAAATTCAAAAAAAAAAAAAAAATGGAACCGGGTCAAATTAACCACAATGAACAAACATATAATAAACGGAAGTAATAAAAATAAAAATAAAGAAACCCAAGTTAGCACGTGACATAACAATGAGACGAAACAAAAACCAGTTGGTATCAAACACGAACTATGGTTTTGTTTCGTCTCATCGTTGTGTCACATTTTAACTTGAGTTTCTTTTTTGATTTTTATTATTTTCATTTATTATCGGTTTGATCATTGTTTTATTTGACTCGATTCCATTTTTTGGAATTTTATGTTGTGCATGTATCTTGTTGACTAACGCATACTCTGCTTAGCCTATTTATGCTTGTTCTACTATCGTTAGTTTTCTTTGACAGTAATTTATTTCGCAATGGAGTATGTCCCCACAACTAAATCCAGTTATGTACTCCCATTGCACAGTTCTTTCAAAGATCATAAAACCGCTAAACTTATTCCTAGTATGTTTATCTATGTACAGAAGACACAGATGAAGCTATACTTCTGTAATTTTAAAAGTGCAGCACGCTTAGTAGAAACATACATTTTGTGGACCAATGAGATGGTGTTTTGAACTGTTGTAATTTCAAAAATACCGCCCGGATTCATAAAAAAAGGACACTAGAAGCATGTGTTGGGCGTAACTACAAACTTTCTACAACTAAAATAGCAAGGTCGCTGTTTAAAGTCCCATAGTAAACCGCGCATAAGGAAAGCACTGCCCGCCTGGAATACAAGCGAAACTGAACCTTATAGTTCTCGCACATGAAACGCGGAAAGTTACATCCCGTATGTAGTGCTCTTAAGAGCGTATATGGTATATAAATAAACTCTACACACACCATTTAAATATACACGCTATTGAAATTAACACAGAAGAACTAAAAACAACACTCTTACATAGTGACATTTATCATGTGTATGAGCGTCACAGATCCAGAATGATGCATTCGTTAATGCCGCCGCCTACCACACGCCTAAATGCGCCGCAGTGTGTAAATAAATACGTTTTATTAGGAAACTATTCCAACTGTGCCCATTGTGTGTAGACCTACATTGGTAAGAAAAGAAAATACACATCAAACTATGACGAAACATCACGACAGTTAGAAAAATAATTTCGGAGTTAACGTTTATATATATATATATATATATATATATATATATATATATATATATATATATATATATATATATACCTTATCTTTAAACGTTAATCAATAAAAATACGGGGACATCAATGAAAGTGTCAGTCAAGCGAGTGATTTACGATACCACTGCACGCTACTTCCGTGTATTGTGGTAGAGGTGATACCTCACCAGATGAGCCGGTCAACATCGCCTTTAGCGCCGTGCCTAACTCACACTAACACATGGCCAGTAGGCGCCGCAATTAAATGTACAGAGATTTCGGTGTCACAGATTGTTCTTCAGAAATACGTTACATCAGAAAAAATTTTGCTCAGAAAGTTGGTAAAACCTACTGTATAAGTTTCTGTGTGTTTTTTTTTCTTGCAAATCGGTTTCGAGAAACCTATAATTTTAAACGGATGCTGGATGATGCGCCATGTGCTCTTAAACTGTATTGATAGGCAGACATGATGTAGGTGGGTGAGCACATGTACAGAACAATGATCTACCTAGCTAACCTGGCGACATCTTCAGCTGCACAGCTTGCAATTCCACACAGTCTATTACATCCAGCAGCCCCGCCTGGCTTTCACGACCTAGCATCTGTGCCAGAATGTGCATCCTGCTCCTACGTACAGCTCACACACTCACACACACGTACACATGTGCTCCAAGAAAGGCCGCGGCTGATCCTCCGACGAGCCGTAAACGAGAGCTGCTGCACGTCTGGTTGGAATTTGCGAGCCGCAGATAGGCTCCGGAGATGTCTCTGTGGCCCAGTTTCCTTCACAAGAACACACTCCTCGCGAGCTGAAGTACTGCGGCCCGTCTTCGCCTCACGTCGAGAACACCACGTGCTACTAATGTCTTGTAGTGTTCGTAAATATGTACTTCCTCCCCCTCCCCTTTCCTTTTAGAAACAATCCCTCATGTGCTATATGTGCCAGTGTACGAAAAGAAAACACTTCCAACGAGGGCGGAATGACATTACTAAAGACACCATTCTCATTAAAAAATCCTGTTTCTAAGCCTTCCAACACAGCTAAATACGGCCTTTTCAGACTTCCGTACTTCAAAATGTACTAACCGAATGAACGTGGAACAAAGATTGCGGAGTGCACTGAACTTTGCTACAGGCTTTCACTTATTATATCGTCACCGCTTAGTCCTATAGTGGGGCAAAATCTTTTCACCAAAAATTCCCGTACCTATGATTAGTTAACAGCAATTAATTCTGGCTTCTATTTGCCTCGTACAGTTTCTGTACGTGTTTTTATTAGAGGCCTGAAAAATTCGCTGTTTCTTTAGGACACGAACTAGTATTCAAACAACTGAAGTTTGTATCACTTTCGCAATTGGCGATAGACTGACTTGACACCTCCTAGAGGAAGCCAGTAATAAATGCAGGCCCTTTCATGTGTAACCGCCAATCAGCGAGCAGCTACAGTTAACGGATACTCTGGAAGCCAGTCTATATACAGGTTGGTGAACCCACGACATTTGTCCTGTCTCTACCAGTGGCACGGCGTGAGTGTGTTGCAAAGTAAGCTGTATTTAGTGACGCCTGTACACATCCGAGACTGGCCTATTATAACTGGCATCACACTCGTGCCTCGCCACTACCGATAGTCAACTCACGAATTTGTACAGACGTCGCAAAATACACCTTACCTTGCAACACACCCACGCCTTGCCACTGGTCTCGAGTTATTATTGTTAGAGATGTTATATTTCAAACTCCTGTTCACGTTAATTATGTTTGCGATTGAGTCATTGTTACTGAAGCTCTTCCTTGAAGGCTGTGAACCAATAGCAAACCTGTATGGAAACACTGACTCGAGCGCTACCTTGTCACATGTACAACTGTCCACTCAGTGTAGCAGCACACAATATACAAGTATCTGAGGACATAGTGTATATAGTACTGTGCAGTCCAGCCTGCTGGTTGTTGAACCCGCCACAATAACAGGCTCTCTAGTTATTGTGGCCTGAGCAATATTTGCGCGCAATGGCGTACGTCCAGAATAATGGTTCAGTTTGGTGCAACATTCTACGTATCATGTCTAGAGATGATGGTTTATCGCAGGAAAACGTGACCGTTTGCTGGGTTTTACCGTACGTTCAGCTTATCAAAAGCTGACCGGCTTCTCCCTGTGCATGGAGCTGTTACCCTACTTGACTGAGCCAATAAGAATCCCGCTACTGTAATATCTGATGTATGTTGTTGGTCTGCAGACAGCTACTAAGTTCAGATGTGTATCGTCCATTTCGAGAAACTACAGTGTTTTCAAGGGTATGTTGGCACATAACATTTTCTCGACATGCCATCATTTACAATTATGCCGTCAACAAATGTGATCACTTAACCAACTTGCAATGTGTTCGTCAGTATTTGTTAGACGACGAGTGATGTGCGAGGCACAACAGACACCGGGTGAATGGCGGTGTAGGGCTCTGATAGAACCCACGCCGACCGCAAACTTCGTTAATTAAAATCAACTAAACTAGGTTATGCGCGCTAATTACTCGCCAGAGGTCAACAACAAAAACAAAACCTCCTACACAAATAAGCGGTTAACCAGCGCTGAAACAAAGACTTCGTTCAATAACTGCACTCACTCCAGCCGCATATGACGAGTTGCAAGAACCCTGCACACCATTCACTCACACATCGTTAATTATCAAGTGACCGTATTTACAATGTTTGTGTTCATATCATTTTTTAAATATTGAAGTAAGCATATATCGTAAAACAGCTACGTAGATTTAGTGCAAGTTATTTTTACTATTTGCCTAACCTTTTCAAAGCAAAATTATACAAGCCACGACTCAAGCCACTTACCGTAAACCGGGGTTACTTTGACCACTCGAAGTTTTGGTTTTTATGTAGTTTGGTGACGAAAGTTAGAAACATTAACTATAAGGATGAGAGAAATTTTTTAAAACACTCGCCTCAGATTATCTGTTTATTTACCAGAAAACCAAAACAACTATTATTATGAGTGGTGAAAATAAGCCAGAAATGGTGAAAGTAACAGCGGTTTACGGTAGCCTACACCCAGTGACCTGCAGACACTCGTGGCTTGCCGAGTGGTTAGTTCCTGCGTGCAAACCATTACAACTCGACATCCTCGAAAGTCGCTTTTATTTTATCTGCTGGAGACAATACATAATGTTCGCGATACGGGAGAGACTGCTCATCACGTTGTCATCATTTGTTTTCTCAGAAACATGTAACGGATCTCTGGAGTTCAGAAATAAATAAATAATACCGCCATCAGACACAAGCATTAAATTGGCCAGCAATGTACTTTAATAGTTAATAGAATTTGTTGTCACACAAGTAGGGCCTTGTAGTTTTCGCGAAAATATTTTTGCCCCACTTTGTTTCAGTATCTTACATGCACACCTGCATCTCAACTACATGATTACTGACAGAGTGTTCTTGTGCAGAGTTATTATTTATTTGACTGTGCCAATCAGTACACGGATAACTGCCACACAACACGTCTGTGATTTGCGGGTTCAACCTCCAGACGCTGGGTGTTACGGCATCCAGTCACTGACCACAAAGCAGAGATGCAGGTGCGCACGTAATACACTGAAACAAAGAGCTGCAAAAATATTTTAGCGAAAACTACCGGGCCCGGCATATAAGACTTGAGGCTTTGTTCGTGTAACACGGATCGTAGGAAATGAAATGTAGTGTCAAACGAGTAGAGATGTGCAAATTCGCAGCATTTTCTTGCAGCAGACTAGACTGAAAATGGCTATGGGTTTGCACTAAGTCTCTCATTGGCCGGCTATGTCGTAGCCTGCCGCGGACACTGCTTCTACGGTAGAGTGGTCAATCTTTCGCAAAGAGGTCGCCCATGTAAATGACAACACAAATTGACCAATGTTAATTACATGTTATGCTCTTGTATATACACTATACTAGTGAAGTTAACTCTTGTCATCAATCACTAGAGCCACGATTTTATGGCGAAAAGATTTTTGCAACATTTAGTTTCGATGCGTCATGTGCACACCTGCAGCTCTGCTACATCGTCTGTGGTTGGATGATTTTACCCTCACTGGCCTTGGCAAATTATAGACGTACAGACTCACAATAATCTTATTCTGATTGGTGCAGTCAAATGAGAAACGTGTCTGAACAAAGACACGCTGCCAATAACCTTGAAACAGAACTACCGATGTGCACGTGAGTCACTGAAACAAAGTGGGGCAAAAATATTTTCGCGACAAAATCGTGGCCCTATCAATCACAATTCGACATTTGCTAGTCCCTAATCCTAAGTTACTGCTTTACGAATCACGTTGGTGTTTTCATTGATGCGGCAGTTTGAAAATACAGTTTTTATGGCCCACGATCAATACAAACAACAACTGAACAAATAAGCGTGAACTTTTGAGTGCGTTTTCTTTTAATAGATAAATATGTCGGGAATGAGTTGAGTAGTTTGACGTAAAACAGAACACTAGTAACCACTACAATGTCACAAGTAGAGAACTTATCTGATATGAGAATAATTTTTCCACTAACTCTAAACTACAGTAAATACTAATACAACATTATTTTTATATTAGTGTTTTCTCTTTAATACAAATTGTACAGATGACAATATCTGTGAGAAAATGTGCTGTTCGAGTAGAGAGATAACGTAAAGCTGCGGCCTGCGACACCACAGTTGTACGGAACAATCTGTTCTTCAATTTAACAGCATTAGAAGGTTATACGAACGTGGTGATCCACGCGAATGTTAGTAAACTAGCCACAGTATAAGATTACATTACCTTGGACCGATACTCCGTCACAAAGAACATTCTTGCGCATGAACTCGCACAGATGGAAACTTCCTAGAGATCACTCATGTGTTTGTTCACAGAACTGTTCAACAAATGGTCCTACAATACACGCAGGAGACATTGCACGGTCAGTCGAAGATTAAGGCGTCCAGCACTGGTTGCTTGCAGAGACTGTGGTTGCTTGTAGCAATTGTGGTTGCTGGTAGCAACAGTGGTTGTTTGTAGCGATTGTGGTTTCTTGCAACGACTGTGGTTGTCTGCAGCGACACTGGTTGTTTGTAGCGACAGTGGTTGTTTGTAGCGATTGTGGTTTCTGGTAGCGACTGTGGTTGTCTGTAGCGACTGTGGCTTCTTGCAGCGACTGTGGTTGTCTGCAGCGACTGTGGCTTCTTGCAGCGACACTGGTTGTTTGTAGCGACAGTGGTTGTTTGTAGCGATTGTGGTTTCTTGCAGCGACACTGGTTGTTTGTAGCGACAGTGGTTGTTTGTAGCGATTGTGGTTTCTTGCAGCGACTGTGGTTGTCTGCAGCGACTGTGGCTTCTTGCAGCGACACTGGTTGTTTGTAGCGACAGTGGTTGTTTGTAGCGATTGTGGTTTCTTGCAGCGACACTGGTTGTTTGTAGCGACAGTGGTTGTTTGTAGCGATTGTGGTTTCTTGCAGCGACACTGGTTGCTTGCAGCGACAGTGATTGCTTGTAGCGATTTAGATTTCTTGCAGCGACTGTGGTTTCTTGCAGCGACGGTTGTCTGTAGCGACTGTGGCTTCTTGCAGCGACACTGGTTGTTTGTAGCGATTGTGGTTGCTGGTAGCGACTGTGGTTGCTGGTAGCGACTGTGGTTGTCTGTAGCGACTGTGGCTTCTTGCAGCGACACTGGTTTCTTGTAGCGACAGTGGTTGTTTGTAGCGATTGTGGTTTCTTGCAGCGACTGTGGTTTCTTGCAGCGACACTGGTTGCTTGTAGCGACAGTGGTTGTTTGTAGCGATTGTGGTTTCTTGCAGCGACTGTGGATGCTTGCAGCGACTGTGGATGCTTGCAGCGACTGTGGATGCTTGCAGCGACTGTGGTTTCTTGCAGCGACTGTGGTTGCCTGTAGCGACTGTGGTTGCTGGTAGCGACTGTGGTAGCTTGTAGCGACTGTCTGCTCGCTGGTCCAGCACCCAGCATCCACCGCGGCCCTGCAGGGAAGAGGGACAGAAGAGGAGTGGTAGAGGGGTGGTGGTAGGGCAGAGAGGAGAGGCGGGCGCAAGCACGCAGATAAGGCGGAAATGAGCCAGATGTCCGATACACAGGACGCCCCAGCAAATTACACGAGACGTCACTGCCACTCCTGAAATAACATTTCCAGTCTTCTCCTAGAACTGCTTCGCTAGTCCATCTCGGCACAGCATGGCCTCTTTACATGCGGTTCACAATTAAAGTTAAATTCAGCAATCTTGTAATTCATTCAATACGTATCCGTTACTGTACAATATTATCTTCCAAAAAATTATATTGAGGGTGGCCAACAATCATGGTGATCCTCATTCATTTCCCCATCCTAAATTTAATATATTTGAAGTAAAAAATTAGTATTATATATCCATATATAAGGATATATATATATATATATATATGTATACATACAGGATTAAATGTAAATCGCGGAAAAGCTCGCGGCGTACAGGTAGCCAGACATAGATCAAGAATAACGAATATAGCAACCACACATACATTGTCAATCGTAAGGTCGTAACTCCAAAGTGAAGGTTGAGTTGATGAACAAGTAAAATGACGATGCATCAAGAATCCCTTCAAATGGAACCATGGTCTGGATTCTATTCAGATGCACGATGATATGTATTCAGGGAACTAAGTGTAACCAACATCCCATCCCGTATGCTGCAAACAAGGAGTCGCTTCAGTTATTATGCATGTATTTCTATATCTGTGCATGTGCAGCAACCCATCGTAGTGGATAAAGAACCGGGATGATATCAGGAACAAAAGAAGGTACACCATCCAAACACGCTCAGACAAACCGTTTCTGAGATTACAGTCACTCACAGTCCGAGCATTATATCAACGCCTACAAGTAGGCAACCCGTGTAGCATGGTACATGGTGACACACTTCTGGGGAATACTACCAGTGTACAACCATGTTACCGAGAGTTATGCAACACACGTGACAACTAGGAAGGAGGAGGGGTACTGGTATGAAGAGACGCCGGCAGGAAATCGTTGGAAAGCACAGCAGCTGCAGTGTGTGCGTAACACAACACAATGAGTGCACATTGTATTTACATAGTACAAAACATTCTTACTTTACACATAGAAAATTTGAGAGCAACATGTGTTCGAATTATCAGCTAACTGTCCTAGTACAGGGGCGTCATTTGGGGCTACAGGGGGGGGGGAATGCCCCCCCCCCTGGATTTAGAATTTTATGTGCATAAATATATTTTTTGTATTTTAAAATTTAAATAATGCTAACTTAAGCACATAAAACTGAAGTTTTACTATTAAAGCATCTAATTCATACAAGCTTAATTAATAAAAAATATGCAACAAGGTCACTGTCGCCAGAAAACAAAATCTTGCCCCTCCCCCCAAGAAAAACCTGAAATGACGCCGCTGTCCTAGTACAGGCATGTACATGACGCTCAATCACCACCTGCAATGCGCGCAAGTGATCGTTGGTTACATGCGCCACAATAGCATTCAGTCTGGCAATACATTCCTTGACGCTTAACATATTATCTCGAGCAGAAACACAGCAAACCCACCTCCAGTAGTCTTGACTGGCAAGATACCAACATAACAGATCACCGGGAATTGGATCGCATCTGTCCATGGCAACAGATTGGAAGTGGTGGATGTGTATCAATGCCACCAAGGTCACCAATCCATTAGACTACTTCTTGTGAGGATTCATTAATGAACTAGTGTACCGTGAACCAATGTAAAGCGTCAAGGAATGTATTGACAGACTAAATGTTGTTGTGGCGCATGTAACCAACGATCACTGGCGCGCATTGCAGGCGGTCGTTGTGTGTCACACTCTAAAAAATAGTTTGTAAACTTACCAGACGTGCGTATAGGTTCTGATTGGTGCAGTCAAATAAGAGATGCTACTGCATAAAGATACTCTGCCATCAGCCACGAAGCACAGCTGGATGTGCACGCAAGATATTTAAACAAACTGGGGCTAAATTACTTTCACAAAAATCAGTGGATCCACATATAAAAGCCCAGTACACACTGGCATCTTACTTGTACAGGATGACCATCATCTCTTTCACCTCGACTTGTAGCGAACTTATGTAAACAACCACAGAGCATACCTGCAAGCGACTAGCATACAAAGACTTGTCTGTAAGCGACTAGCCTGCAAAGACTTGTATGTAAGCGACTAGCCTGCAAAGACTTGTATGTAAGCGACTAGCCTGCAAAGACTTGTATGTAAGCGACTAGCCTGCAAAGACTTGTATGTAAGCGACTAGCCTGCAAAAACTTGTCTGTAAGCGACTGGCCTGCAAAGACTTGTATGTAAGCGACTAGCCTGCAATGACTTGTATGTAAGCGACTAGCATACAAAGACTTGTATGTAAGTGACTAGCATACAAAGACTTGTCTGTAAGCGACTGGCCTGCAAAGACTTGTATGTAAGCGACTAGCCTGCAAAGACTTGTATGCAAGCGACTAGCATACAAAGACTTGTATGCAAGCGACTAACATACAAAGACTTGTCTGTAAGCGACTAGCCTGCAAAGACTTGTATGTAAGCGACTAGCCTGCAAAGACTTGTATGTAAGCGACTAGCCTGCAAAGACTTGTATGTAAGCGACTAGCCTGCAAAGACTTGTATGTAAGCGACTAGCCTGCAAAGACTTGTATGTAAGCGACTAGCCTGCAAAGACTTGTAGGTTATAGACAGTTATATGATTCGTTACCGTATTTGTTCAAGATGAATTAAAACAAATTTTATGCAAGCGCAAATGTTTTAAAGGGAAATGGTTTATAGAAAACTGAGAATATTGAAATAAATAATTTCGGAGTAAATGAAAGAAACTACTTACGGAACATTGTCTGATTCTGCAGTTTATGGTTTTGCCTAGATATGAAATTAACGGAATTCTTTGTTTATTAAAACCATATAATTTACTGTCTTGAAAAAATTAGCCGTCGTGCAAAAAAAACATTTTAAACAAAACTGCCAAACCGGACAATAATATCTCTCATTTAAGATTTAAAAAATAACTATCGCGAATCATTATAAACAAGATAGCATTGCCTTTAAAGGCACACGAAGTACATAATATACTGCAGTCTGACAGGCAGCCGAGTATGGAGAATACTGACACATTGAGTTCGTTTTAACTAGCTGTAATTTTGTTCTTTTTCTCTGTGCACGTGGCGACCGGACATCGAATATCAGGGTTACAACCGTAACAAACTCAATTACGATTTCCGTGCAGCAAATTGTCATGGGAAACAGCGCTATTTCAGTGTAATTGCTCTAATATAGCGTTTCCAATATTTAGCAATGCAATTTAGCAACGTATCACTCCCAACTACAGGACAAACGAAGTATCTAACTAGACTAATCACTCCCTAGGCATGAACTTGGGGAAAAATAAAAAACCACGTCCAATTATTAACTACGACATGGTCATGAGTAACTACCAACCAGACAAAAAACATTTACTGCGCAGTATGTATGTGCGAGTACGTGTATGTACACACAGTGGATATTAAATATGCAATAAGGGAGATATGGACACTTGAAAGTTTAGGTTTTTATCATGTTTCTGTAAAATCGGAAACAAAAATTAATTTATTCACATTCGGGCAAACATTAAGTTGTAACCGACAGCTTCACCACAAGAGCAACTTTTCTATAGTACATCGCGCTAAGAGGGGAGTACACTCTATTATTGCGTTCAACTTTCTTACCGACAAGGTGTACTACATGAAATGTGTGCGTACTTTGCAGTGCGTGGTTATTTGTCCGTGTTCCTATAATATACGATAAAGGTAACGCGCGTAAATATAGTTTTAAAAAAATATATTTCGAAGATATCGTCCGTATCATTCTGTTTACACTCCACGTGTGTGTGCGATACATTAAACACAAGGAATGACCCCGTGAAGTTAGTCAGTGTATTGCATACATCCTGTATTCACAGACATTGTATACTGTAAACTTGACTTGTCTGATATCTTTGAGCACAAATGTACACACAAACATCCCAGGAAGCAATAAACTAAACTAAACATACATATATATCACACACACAAGTCCCAATACCTTTCTAATCCTTACAACAAGAAGAAACACACATGTACATCACAGAAGTTAATTAAGAGTGCGACTAAGCTCTCACATACGCGATCATGAAACGTAGTAAGTAGACAGCGCTTGTTACTGGATTGAATATGTTACGTGGCTCCGGGGGTGATTGGGGGGGGGGGCCTTCTCGTTGATGTAAGTATTAACAACGTATAACGTGTATGAACGAGCAATTTTCTCTTGTCACTTTAACACTCAAGCCAATTCAAAATCTATCTTTACGGAAGAAATTAATTATGTAGCATGAAATTCACACTAGTGTAGAACAGCACATATTCATGTTGTGAAAGACAACAAATTTAGAAACCATTGTTACAGCACCCCTCTCCCCCTCCTTCTTATAAATACTATACAGGAGCATGTATAAACACAGTAAACCAGGGACATGGGTTTAGATACTCCGAAAACAAACGTAGACTGTTAGGCGGTTAAATCGTCTAGAACATTGCATCACCAACTATACAGGGTGTCCGGAACAAACGCATAATAAGGAAACCACGTGATTCCTGAGCTACATTGGAGACGAAAATGTTACGTGTCAAAATGTTGTACGAGAACATTTGACGTGTACACAATATGGCAACACCATGCGCTCCAGTATCAGGTATTATTATATATATGTAACGTGAAGTAAACTTAGAGTAATGTTTGGACTGCTCGGTATTTAAACCTGCGCACAAATATGCTGGTCACAACAGTAGTAGTGAGATAAGTAGGATATCTGTGGAGCGCAAGAAGAGACACAATGCTATGTTGCCAACCTGTTCATGGAACATACATGGTACACTTTCCTACAAACATGCCTGTATACAATCTAGCAGAGGATTGGCGTGGTGTGCTATCATGTAGTAGCTTCTGGACACCCCTGTATAAAGCGTAGGCTCCACTGTGTTGGTAGGTCAATAAGTGCATTTCCACAGCCTCTAGTAAACAATCTTCCCGAGTGTTAACTGATACAGCAATTTTTAGAAGTAACCTGCAGCAACGAACGTGTACAAGCCTAGAAGTCTGCGTGCACAGACAAGCAGACATCTCTGGTTCCTACCTCCAGGAACAAGACGGGGTCAGACTGTGTACATCGTATATACGTTCAGTTGCAGGAGCAAGTACAACTGTGTGTTCCTCGACGTCAAGTGTAAACATCAGCCAGTCTCTGTGAATGTGTGTCTTTCAACTCCAACACAGCACGCACACTTGTCTTACACACTCTGTCCTCTCTCCTCCTCTCTCCCAGGACCAACTGCAACCTCTAGGGATGTGGGCTGGCTTGTTGCCAACACTGCACATGCCAAGAGTTGCCCTTCGCGGTGGAAAAAAAAATTGAAAACTTTAAACTCCTAATTTTAAACTACAAAAAAAAAAAAAAAAACAGCCGACAGAAAACCCATGTATGTTATTTCAATTAGTGAATCTATACTAATCTTCTTGGAATACTTTTTTAAAGATAATTTTCATATTTATTTAATATATATGTTCCCGCCATGCATGATTTCTCTAAAACGGATGCATACACAATAATTTGTAAAATTATTTTAGACAAAATTACTGAAATTTCCCTACGCACAAGCACTGGCATTATTGTTACAGATTAGCTGGAAGGTTTTGTTGCAAAGTGTTGTTCCTGAAGAATCCACAATGGAAGCGCGCCTATGTCAGAGAAACACGAACTTCGTTTTCTCCCTAGAAAGCTCAGGAATTGTTCTCTAAAATTATAGGAACCTAGACAAAATTATGACAAAGATGAAATTTGGCACAGACGTTCCAATACCACGTAAAAGCGTAAAACAATATACGAAAAGTCCCAAAAAAAAAAACACCAATAACTTTTCCCGCCATCTTGGAAAACGGCCCGCAATCATGCAAATTCAAGTATGTTTTTTTTATCTCATAAAAGGTTGCGTATGCTGCAAAAATTGATAGGACCAAAATTAAAAACCGTAAAATTTCCTTTAAAATCCACTGTCATTTTTAGATAAGTTGTGAAATAAGTACGATGGACTCAATAGCACTCATTTTCACCGGGGAAAACTCCAGCAATAATCGCAACAATAATACCGCAAATATAAACTGTGGAAATAACAGAAATTCTAACATCAGTTGACCCAATTTAATACACATTGTAGGTAACGAAGCAGGGGTCAGATAAGTCGCCGTAGAAAAGAGAGAGAGAGAGAGAGTGTGTGTGTGTGTGTGTGTGTGCGTGTGTGTGTATATATATATATATATATATATATATATATATATATATATATATATATATAACCGACCATATACTGTGATATGTGTTAATATCGTATTGCGGGCTTCATAACACTGGGAAGGATCTGTACATAGAGTTGACTAGGTCACCAGCACACAGCTGTCATATGTAGTTTTAACAATAAGTTATTAATGTATTAATTATAAGATGGCAGTTGGTAGACGATATTTCTATAGAGCGAGTATATTGTTACAATCTTGCGGGCTAGGTACGTTTGGGGATGGAGGACTTAGATAAAATAAAGAAAATAAAGCTAATCTAGTTTATTTACAACTGTATATACAAAAAAAAATATATGTCTATAAAGATTTATCACAATAAATGGCAAACAGAAGAAACAACTACTACTTACATAAAGGATAAAAAAAATACATCTACACAAGTTC
>PNEQ01092981.1:0-19305 GCA_003012365.1 Medauroidea extradentata
CCATCAGTGATGGTGAGAGGACTGGGGTGGGGCACACTGCAGGAGAGGAGGAGAGTGGAGTGGCTGGTAAGGATGTTTAAGGTGGTGAGGGGGGTGGGTAGGTGGGCACAACTGGGTGACAAGATACAGAGAGGTATATTCAGGGGAAGAGGTGATCATGAGTGGAAGATACAGAAGGTGGGGAAGAGGACAGAGAGAGGAAAAACACTATGATGGTGAGAACGGAGAAGGATTGGAATGATTTGGCGAGGGATGTGGTTGAGGTGACGGGAGCGAGGGAGTTTAGGAAAAGGTTGATGGGGTCGAAAAATTGGGAAAAGGTAGGTTAAGCAAATCATTGCCACAGGGCTGAGGCCCAATTGCAAGACGAAGAAGAAGGAAAAATTTAAAATCTCTCTCATTCGCTCCATGTCCACCTTCTACATGGCGCAATTCACAATGCAATATGCACACAATTCTTTCCTTTCCCGCCAAACTATAGTTTGTTGCCTAGGCCTGTTGTATTAAATTGCAATTATTTTAAAAACATATGAGCGAGTAAATTGTGTGGTGGATGCGAGGACGAGGAAAGTGAAAGCCTTTTACATACATTCACAGCCACAGCCTTTAAAGCACTATCGTGCAAATGTCTATCACAGTATGATGGTTGTGGCGCTTTTGTGTTGTACAGCAGCAGGTATTTCTTATTTTCCTCCAATAACCGAAACACACACTCATATGTCCACTCCATTTTATGTTTACGTGTACAGTAAAGCCCGCAAAAACTCTACTTGAAATGGCAAATCACATTTCTTGTTTCACGCAATTTGCATGGCATTGCACAGAAATGTAGAGCTTGTTCTATGCTCACAAATCGCTTCGTGTTATTTCAGCTTTACTGTTCGGAGTGGTGGCAGACAAGAACCTGAATTTACGTGAATGATGCATCAGATGAATTTCCGTTAACAACTTTGTTTGATCTCTCCAACAGTAAAGCCCCGTTCACAATTGACATGGTGCAAGTAAAAACCATAGCATAAAGCTGAAATCACACAACGCAATAAACACAATTTCCGCGCAATGTGCTAAAATTGCATTGCGTGTCAGACACCAAATTCTCGGAATAGCCTATCACGTGCAGTGCAAACGACGACGAGTTTTGAGAGCATAGAACAAGCTCTGTATTTCTGTGCATGCCTTGCAAATTGCATGAAACAAGAAATGTGAGTGGCCATTTCAAGTAGTTTCCATCAATGCTAAAGCATGTAAGGCTCTCACTTTCCTCGTCCTCACATCCATCACACAATTTACTCACTGATGTGGTTTTAAAATAATTCCAATTTGATATGCCTAGGCAACAAACTATAGTTTGGCGGGAAAGGAAAGAATTGCGTGTATATTTCATTGTGAATTGCACCATGTAGAAGGTGGACATGGAACGAATGAGAGAGATTTCATTGCAATTATTGCGCAGCTAATAGCATACAATGAGCTGAACTATCTGTAAATTGAGTCGTGTGATTTGAGCTTTAGAAAGTGAATATCTGTGATACAAATAGTGGCGTTCACAACTAATACTTGGCATGACTTACATGGCGTAACTTGCTTGACATGGCGTTAAAGATGGTCATCTCTGAGTTTTCCACGCCAAGTTTTTCATGCCAGCCAATACGAATGTGAAACGTCATAAGAGCAGTTGGTGCCAAAATTTTCATCCAATAATCCAATAACAAATTAGTTCTTTTCTTGTTGATTATTTTCCGATTTTTCAGGAAATCCTGTATTTACTGGGGATTGTGTACAGACAATTCCTCATGAAGTGCTGTGTAAGTTATGTTATTTATTTCATGCAGATTGTGAACGGCTCGTAACACATTTTGCCGTGTTTGACTTGGCCGTCTAAGGGTTCTTACCACACTTCAAGCCCTTGAAAAGTGCATTGCAGAAGTGGCGTCACACACGTCGCTGTTCGAATTCACAGCAAAGGCTCATATGCACCCTAGAATGTCCCTTTCAGTCAAGGGCACGAGCCACTTACCCTTCTCGAGCTCTAGATCTGAATTCGCAAAATGCACAATACTTCATAAAGGGAACAAGGGCAAGTGCTTGAGGGTACCTTGCACTGAAATTGAACATTTCCAGTGTCTCAATTTTAAGAGTAGTCTACTCTGGAGTTAAACAGTCTTTCCCTTTCAAATCCAAGAGAGTGCATGTAAGTGCGTGTATGCTCTTTCTTTCAAATTTGCATGATGCATTCTTCTTGTTTGTAAACAAACGGAGCAGAAATTGTGGATGTGTAAATTTATTAATGCAAGTTTTGAACATTCATTATTGCTGAAAGACATTTCCCGACATATTACTTGTTCAACAGAAAAAAAACCCTACTGTAAACTTGCCTACTGCTGTATCTTGTGACATGTAAGCTAGGGGGGGGGGGGGACATGTAGATGACGATGATGACACTGACTCGGTAGGTGAGTCGGAAAGGATATGGGCGACAAAGGGAGTGGACCGGCTAGCAGCGAGAGCTGAGATAAGATGGACAGTGGGGAAAGGGCACACGGTGGAATCAGCGGAGGAAATCCCCTTTTATGATGATCCCAGGTGGATTGTTGCACCCTCAAACGACGGATCTTCAGGGACTTGTTAGGGCCAGTCCCCACGCTACAACACACTAAAAATTACATTGTGTCACTAGGGACGGGGTGAGTCGATAACACTACATGCAAATAAAATACGTAAATCGTTTTTTGTAGTTTACTCACCATGAACAAAACACTGGTACTTGCAGAAGGGCCAATGCCAGTTAAGCGGGTCTGAAGCGCAAACCTCTCCAGTAGGTGACGCGGTAAAACAGCACAGGACTGGTGGTATACTTAATGTGCGAACTTACGCCCCTGGGCGTGACGGCCAGCAGGGCATGAGCCCCAGGTCAAAACAGCAAAAACGGGTCAGACAAATTAAATTATAAGTATTGAGAACTAAAGGCGGCTGGTGCAAAAATGATGAAGGACCCGGGTAGACAAAAACAAGTCTAACTCCTCGACGCGTCTAATTCAGACTAACTGAAAAATGGCGTCCTACTTCGTCAAGCCAGCCCTGCGAGGGGGAGGGGGGATGACTTTGCGCGGTGCAAAGTAGTTCCGATACAAACACATTAAATAGAACTAAATTACATAAGATACAATACAAAATGGACACTGGAAAAATAGCAAAACATATTTAAAGTATTACTGGTAATTTTTGGAATGTTTTATCTTGGAGTATTGTTCCTGTTGCATCGTGTTCAAGCGGAAGGATACAACACACATAGCATAGCTGATGCAACTGAGTAATGGCGATTGAAAATGAACGACAAATATTAATATACATTTTGAAAAACATTGGAACAATTATTAGGCACTTGGAAAACATAACAAATAAAGAGTAGGCCTTAAAAAAGATATTTTTAAGTCCGTATTTATCATTTACGACACGCACTAAGTGTAGGCCACACTAAACTAGTACAGTGCGGCAGACGGACTAGTGGAAGGGTGTGCTAGGCACACGTCACTTGTAAGGTTATTTAATTTTTAACTTAAACATTACCATAGTTCATACAGTAACAGAGTATGTAACTTAAACTTATCACCATTACAGCACATAGCTGTATTCAGCAAAGCTGCCAACGTTATAAACAATACAACATACAACGCTCCTCCCCACCAATTGATGTGTTACGGTAGTTTCTACATTTCTAAAGCCCGCCGCACACAGTACAATATTCCTTACAATATTGTATACTAGGAGTCATACTTGCTCGGCTACTAGCAGCCCTGCGAGCTCAGGTACTGGATTTGCCTAATTGCCGGGGTTCGATGTTTGTTGTGAGCTGCACTGCAATATTTAAGCAGCAGCCAATCAGAATTCATCAAAACAATAACACTATAGCTTTTGGTGTGCGCGAGTATTGATAAACATTAACATGGTGGGAAAGAATTTTATAAAAGAGCAGTTACGAGAGTTAATAAATGCTTATAGAGAAGTAACTTGTTTGTATGTGGTGAAAAGTATTAACTACCACAGTAAAAATCTTCATAATGAAGCTTGTTTTGAATTTGCTCTGAACACCACTATTTAGGTAGCCAGTATCGTGTGCAGCCAAATGTTTGTAGCCTATCGTATCTAGTACATCGGCTTGTAAAAAACTTGTAAAGAATTCAGTACACAGACTTGTAAGAAAAATTGTACCGCGTGCACACAGCTTAAGGACTAATGTTCCATTGCCAGAAATTACACACAAAATGTACAATACCCATGCACACTTATACATAGATGCAAGTAACGACGACAGTTAAAGAGTTTAGACATTTGCTGCTCAAACAAGCAAGAGGTTATCCCAGGAAAAGTGTTCATTAGTGGGTTATAATTTAAAGCATTAAATATACATGATTCTGTACTCAAATTGTAGCTAAAAGGTTATTCGTTTTAGCTGAGTTATTATCAAAGTTGTTATTTTTAACATATGAATTTAATACTTATTAGTCACTAACATTACCCTGCTACCGTCATGATATATTGTTTGTGAAATGTAAGTTTTCATAATGTGATAATTGTAACGTTAAACCAAAGTAGAGTGAATACAGTGTCACACACGTAGCAAGAAAGTAGCTAGCAAAATAATTATAAATAATAATAAATTGAGAATTTATTTTCAAAGCTAGTTCCATATAAATATAATAATGCCAAAATATAATTATGATTAGTTATCAACTCTTTATTTAATAAAATTAATTAAATGTCACACATGTAACAAATATTGTTAGGTGTGTGACACATGCCGTTAATTTTATTTTATATTAGTTTCATGTCACTTTTGTTAAGACTGTAAATGTCATGTTTACTGTGAAGGTTCACAGTATAAATAAATATATTGTAGACCTACATAAAACATACTTTACACATTAATATTAATAAGTTAAACAGTAAATCCGATCATCTAAATTATGTTAAATGTCGTTAACTAATCATTCATATTTAATTAACATTCAGATTTAATTTCAGAAGTCTAATAATGTTTCCTTCCTTCAAATACACAAACAGTAATTTTGGGGGGAAACTACGAATTGTTTAGTTTATTGTGTTAGAAGTGGGGAAGGGATTTAAGTTAATTGATTTTTAAAGTGATTTTACTTAGGCGTATGTCTTATACATTATGACAGATTATTTTTTATTTATTACTACCCAGTCAGTGAATAATAATTCTATGTATTTTGTTTGTTGTTTGTCATGGGCTCTGATCAAGTAAATTAGTACGATACAGCCTACAGAATGTTCACTGTATAGTATTTTCAGAGACGGAACTAACATCAGATGATATAGGCCTATTCAAACTTTCCAAATAAATATATGCTTAATTCATGAGAACTTAGTTAAAATAATGGAGGTAAATTTTGCTAATTGGCTTTGGTCACACGTGTAATATATGTTTGCCTCACACGTAACGTCAATTTATGGTTTTATTATGACTGTAGGCTACTATGAAAGCCAAGTATTTTCACATTAGGGTGTATGTTAGGCCATTTACTGTAACTACTACACGAGTATTATTTTACTTTATTTGTACTACTAAAAAAAAGTCACAGATAAACCGAAACATTAATAAAAATGTAACATGTATAAAAATCTCAGAGTCACACACATAATAAAAAAGTAATGACCTAAAAAGAATACTTAGTAATCAGTTGAATCTGTTTTAAGCATTCAGTTTTATTAATAAAAATTTGACGTGTTCATAAATCACACATTGAATGAAGAAACAATAATTTAAAATTTAAAAAAAATACAGACACACAGAAAATGTACTCCGAAAGTCGCACACGTAACACTGGAATGACCCCAACATGCTATACGTCTGCAATTACTCGTGATACTCTTTTGTCACCCTCCCCACACTGCTATCTCACTCTTCCTCTCTTTGCCTTTGGCTGGCACGTGTGGAGCAGACCAGATCTGGTCCACGTGTGTGTGCAGTAAGGCCATTTTCTCCATGGATTGTGTAAGTCATTGGGCCTAGCTTATCCACAATGACACCTTCCCCTTTTGTATATGACCTGTAATGCACGAGACCACCGGCCTCAAACGCAGTATTACGACCTTGAGACTGGGAAGCAATTGTGTCTGACTGATGGGATTGAACTGTTGCAGACAGAGATGTGGTAAGCAGTGTCAATCGATTACGTATGACTCTCCCGAACATAAGGGCAATGGGTGACTCTGGTAATTGTATGAGAGGTTGTACTATAACCCAGAATAAACCGTGGTAGGGCAACATCCAAGGGGACCTGAGAGTGGACCAAGGTTCTTATTTTGTTTTTTAAAGTTTTCACAGTATTTTCTGCTCGTCCATTTGTGGACGGATAGTATGGCGGGGAAAAGGTGTACTTGATTCCATTAGTCCTACAGTAAACTTCAAACTTTTCAGACGAAAATGTTTCCCATTGTCTAAAACAAGTTGCTCAGGGATGTCGTAAGTTGAGAACCAGACCCTCGCTTGCTTTAAAACTGTATCAGTAGTTATATGAGTCGATTCAGAAACTTCTGGCCATTTTGAGAAGTTGTCGACGAGTACCAAGAAGAACTTGCCCATGAAGTGTGCTGCAATGTCAATATGAAACCTTTGCCATGGTTGTCATGGCCAAGTCCATTGCAAAATAATAAGACTTTTCTGTCATGGACATGCCTTTCAAACATGAAGCACAATGGGCAACTATATTTTCAAGGTTGGAATCAATCTTCTGCTACCACACATACGACCTAGCCAATGCTTTAGTTTTACAATTACTGAAATGATTTGAATGTAACTCTTGCAGAACTTTCTTATGCAGTACTATTGATATAACACTCTGTTGCCTCCTTGTTCTAAGGATAGCTCATTTTGTTTTGAAGAGAGAGGTTTGAGCGCCTCATTCGCCTTTTCCGGCCAGCCATCTCTTACGAGACGTACTGCCCTTCCCAATTCTGGGTCTCTTTCAGTTGCCTTCATAATTTCCTGAGGTGTGGCTTGTAAAAATTCCAAAGACCCAACCAACAAGTACGAGAAGGAGAAATGCTCAAACTGCCCTGCAGACTGAAGCGGAAGTCGTGGCAAACCATCTGCATTACCGTGGTCTTCTCCTTTAACATACTGCACAGTACACCATTGCAGCCAGTTGTGGAATACCACAATGTTCTCCCAAGATATGGACAAGTGGTTGATGGTCCGTAATTAGAACAAACTTTCTACCGTAAAGGTACTGGAAAATTGTTTTTACACCAAATATTATAGACAGGTTTATCTAAGAGTACTGTTTTTCAGCTGATGAAAGTATTCTTGAAGCAAATGCAATGACCTTCTCAATCCAACCAGGGTAAATATGGCTGATGACTGCACCTACATCATATGGTGAAGCATCGCAGGCAAGTTTGACCGGTGATCTGGGTCATAGTGTGCAACGATTTGTGAGGAGGAAATTAACTTTTTCAGGCCAACAAAGTCTTTCTCACAATGATCAGACTAATGCCAAGGATAGTCTTTCTGCAGTAATTCGTGTAGGGGTGCCAAGACAGTGGAAAGGTTTGGCAAGAACTTGGCTTAATAGTTAACTAATCCTAACCATGCTTGAGTTCGGCGACATCACTACGACTTGGAGCCTCAACAACTGCCTGCACTTTATCACTACTTGTCGTAACCCTTCCTTGTCCACAACATTTTACAGAACTTTGCAAAAACTTGCTTTTTGGCTGGTTGACCTTGAATCCATGATTAAGGCCGGTATTCCTAAACGTTTGTATAAGGGTTTAGGTTCAGGACATTGCTTATTCCGGACTAATCTGTGACTTTTCCTTGTCCTGATATAACTACGCTTAGCCCTACAGACGGCTACACACGTTACAACGTATTTTACCGCTTGCTGGATGAATATAGTTTTTAATAATAAAAGAGAAAAGAAAAACATTGAAATCATACAGAAAATGAAACTTTGTGGCAGCAGGAATACTAAATAATAACCCACTAGCATTTTAAAAGCCCAAAGAATCCAAAATCAACCAATTTGTGGTTTTAAAAGCATTGCAGTATACGTAAATTTCTTGGATACTGCTACGAAAGTGATTGAATAGATCAGATGGTAAGGTGTTGGCCCAGTAATAATTTTATTTCGGTTTGAATCCCAGCCACCCCAGATTTTTTTTTACTTTTTTATATATTATGTATCACAATAAGGTAAAAATTAAATTAATGTTTATTTCAATAAATATAGTTTCTAAGCATTAAACTGACTCAAAAATATAGAAATAAGATAAATGTATAATGAACCATTGATGAATAGAAATTTTTTCCCCCTGTAAATTCTAGTTAACATGTAGGAATACCATGTCTAGTGTACAGAATTGAATGACTTGAATTTTTTTTTGTTCTTTAAATGCTTACAAATAGAATGAATAATGGACGTACGATCAATAGGCACCTTTTGTAAACCGACCTACTTATGTGTGATTACAATTGTTACAAACTGTTATATACTGTTGATTTAAACACATTTTTGAAAGATACAATACGTTTAACTAATATTCAGAAGTTCTGACTATGGTGTTCAAATGTATTCACCTACGAAAAAATAAATAGTAAATCTATAACAGGATGTTTCCAAAACAGCTAGCGTGCTATAAATAATTTGTAAAAATATCTCCATTCTCGTGCCATTGTAATTAAAAATTTTGTTAAATATATGAAAAAAAAATTACAGATTCGTAAAAGTCTAATTCAAAAAATTGTTTGTACAACAGAAAATCTGCTCTCTGGTTCTGTGACTTATGCATAGAGACAATATGACATTTAATAGGCGTGCCAATGCTGCTCTTAACTTAAAATTTTTTTCGGTATTTTGTAAGGAAAATCTGAAGGTAAATGATTACATTTAAATATTGCAGTTTTATTTTTAAAGTAAACACACTTGTACACTAATCTGCGAATGATATGTGCATATATCGAGAAAGTACAAGCTTAACTATTAGCACTATTTTCCTTAATTTGGTGCAATTAAACCAAAAAATTTCACATTGATCATGTAAATGTAAACATTAGAAAATATTTCTTTGTTTCTTCATGTGATTCTATCTTCTAACATAGTGAACCTACAACAATTGGAACTAATTAAACTAAAGTTTGAAAAATTAAGTTTTTAATTTCACATTTTCTTAGAGTCTGCGCACTTGTTATAGGAGAAAATAAATAAATTCATGACATGAAATCTTGGGAAATAGAGTATATTCATGATTATAAACTTTTAATACACAATTTCCTTGTTAGTTATGCGGGATAATTTCTTTATTTTAATGAGGCTATAGCTTATGATATATATGTCGAAAATATGTCCCCCATTTTTTTTCTGTGAAGTGAATTGTAGTGGTAGTAATATTAACCAGAAAATAACTACGAAATGAAATTTCTTAAAATGTAAAGCAGAATAATAAGTGCTGAAACAAGTAAAGACCAAATAGTCTATTTTATCAAAAGAAGAAAAATCATTAAGTCAATTTTAAACTATTACCCATTTCACGCAATCATTGAACTTACATTTTCATCTTACCTTATCATAAATTTCTCCACGCGGTACTAATAAAAACTTTTCTGAATCATCCTGTGTTAAAAACTGAAAATGATATATTCAAAATATGTTAATTTCATACATTTGTACCGAGTTTGGTGATTTCCAGATGTGTGGTTAGTGTAGATAACTCGTGTGATCAAGGAACTTAGATACATTGCCAGCATTTTGATAGGCTAATAATGTCTCTCTTAAAAAAATTAGTTTTGTTTATCGCATGAAAAAAAAAAACATTAAAAATAACCGCCATTATGAAAATATGAACTAATTACATATAAGTTTAATCAACTTTGTCTACTGTACTATATTTTTATCAAGTTTGATCACGTTACCTCCGTATGTTCGATTTTTTAATGTGGAGGAGAAATTTAGAAACGGACAATGGAAAGTAGACTTAAAGAAAAAGAAGAAAAGCCTTCAAGGTCCTGCATATGTGTGCATGTCATTATGTTAGCCATTTTCCCAGGCCTCCGAGAGGTGTGCCGAGATTCGGCCGTTACCAGGTTATTCGAAAACTGCTCAACGCACATGAGTGACGTCTGCTTAGGAATATTATTCAAAGATTACTATTCTCCATTCACTCTAAGTTAAGTTCAGAAGTAAACAAATAATGTAATATCATTGCACTTCGCTAGCTTCTAATTGGCTCAATTTGTGCAGTGCGCCAGCATACTATTTCCAACTGACAAAAGTGTGAGAGTTGGCATCATAGGAAACAACAATGCCATGTATATTAAAACAATATTGCGTGAAAATTTTGTACGTGTTATCGACATAGGGAAACAAAATTTACATAAAAACTTGATAAAAATATTGACATCATGTGCAGTTACAGTATATTTCAAAATTTAATTGTAATTGTCAAGTCATGACTAACGATTGTATTCAAATATTCTGGTTTTAACGTAACGAAAATTTGGTCCTACATGCAGAAAAACAGTTGTCAACAAAATGAGTGATTAAACTTACTGTAAAGTCATCCTGGATTATTTTGTAGGCGTACTTCGTTTTTGAAAAATGACGTTTTATAAATCACCAAACAATCTGTCGATAATTAATGATACAGATTGGTTTTTTTCATATAGAAGAATGATATGCGAGATTTTTATTCTTGCCTTATAAACATCACCACAGCTTGTTTAGTAATAGAGACGTATATCCACGTTTCGAAAACCATGCAAGACATTTTCACTGTTCACGTCCAACATCACACAACCTAATAAGCAAGCGACGTAAAAGTAACCCAACGCCAGGACGGAACAAAATAGATAAGGAACTTTGATTTGGACCACGCGGCCGTGGTTCGGACGAACTGGAGCGGAAAATGGACGAACGAAAAAAAAAAAAAACATTCACAGTAACCACAACACTGAAGCATTAACATCCAAAAATACTTTGAAAAAAATAAAACATTCTATCTGATTGTGATATTTCTGACTTATTTTTACTGTGGTAACCATTACTGAACTAAACTTTTGGTATTTTCAGAGTATTGTACATCTCTAAATACTGGCAAGTGTACCAAGGAACTTGTACGGTTAACAGTGCATCAGTCGTTAAATAACTCGTGAACCAACTGTACGGACGTGTTGTCCGCTAACCATAATTATCGTAATAAACATATAGCATCGTAAATTGTATTTGCAACGTCTGTATATTTTAGATATTTATTAATGAAACTCATTAAGTGATGGAGTGGTAAGTTTTGACGCGGTTTCGGCGGTGAAAGTCTCGTTGGTGAGCCAAAACCTCTTGGTGCGGGTAGTTTGTCGGCGAGGGCGCGATGGCTAGGTGGCGGCGAGCTCCACTCCCAGGATGCACTCCCGAAGCGTCGACTGCCGTCTTCCTCGTCGGACTCTCCCCACCTCGTAAAGGCTATTACAGCGAGGGAAACTAGCGCTGCACTGGAGGTGTCTCTTCCACAGTAGGTGTAGCCTGACTGTGAAGATGGAATGATACGGCTAGCTGATTGTTAGAGACTGGTATCCCGTAGGATCGCCTGTCGTGGCATGAAAAGCCTTAAGACGGCGGCACTATTGTTGGCGCTGGGCAGGCGGACTTGTAAAGGAGTGTAGAAGTGCGTCTCAGCACGTCCCTATGCGTTTTCACCTCTCCCAGTCAAGACAAGCCCTGACACTGCTCGGAAAGAGCACAGTGTATTTGTGCTACCTCCAGAGGGCATACCTAGAAAATCTGGAAGGCGCGTGGCTTACGCCTCCTCCCAGTCGTAGAATGATTAAGACAACCCAATCTCAACTCCCGTTGCGATCCTATCAGATGCAGGGGTCCCAGGTGTCTTGCAGGTGGATGGGTTTGTCTATAATGGAAAGGTATGGTGATTGAAGAAAAGAAAGGAATGATGTACTGCGTTGTTTATTGGCATACGCCAACAGTGGAAACTGAAACACCCTGTGCTTAAGAAGCCTGAAGGGCATGTAGGAAGGAACCGATTAGCACTAGGTTCCGTGGGGAAAGTCGTTGATGCAGGTGACGATGCCTCGGAAAGTGGCTCTTGGTTGACGAAGCTGAACAGCTGGCGTAGGAGGCTTTCACGGTCGTGATGGGTGCTTCCGGAAGGGATCCGGCAGTCACTGGTCTTCCGGGCCTGGAGCTGTAGGTTATGGCAGTAATGAGGGTAGAGAAATCTACCACAGCTGATCCTTTCAGTGAAAGCAGGAGACTAACTGCTCGTGGCAACTCAACTGAGTGGCAAGTAGAATGCGACTTACTTAGGTGGCTCGCGCTCCCTCTTTTATACCCTTCTCGGGGCGGTCTGTGGTGATTGGCCGGCCACTCGCCTAATGAAGAGACGGCTCGGGTGCGAGGGGGTGGTCCTTCCCTCCTCTGTGGTCTCTATGCTGCGGGTGGCGTGTCTACAGGCGGCAAAAGTCTCGTAGAAAATACATTAGATTATCCTCGCCCGAGGTTTTTGTGAACGAAGGATAACTAATAATGGGGTAGGTAGGCTTTATATTAGATATTTGGAGTCAGGTTAGAGTGCACTGACGTGTACGGGAGTAATAAAGGTAGAAAGGATTAACAATGAGTGTGGGAATATGGAACGGGCAGGATGAGGCGGCGGCTTCACAGCTCAAGATGCTGCTAGCATGCGTCAATTTATATGTACACGGCAGATAACAAAGATCTATTTCTTATGCAAGATCACAGTGCACGGCGGTCGGCAGCCAATGAAAATGTTTGTTAATGATTTGCTTTGTTTGTTCTAAAACTCAGCTAAGAGTGAACGGAGAATATACGTGTGTATACCAATTTCTGGTTCAACAGTAATTATTAAAGCATATTGTAAAGTGGCCAAAATGTCAAAAATTGATGTTTTAGCGGTGCTTTTCGAGCATTGAAATAATGCTACAGAATCTTCTATAGGGTGTAGATGTATACAACTCACCTTTATCGTCAAAATTACTGTTATGTCTCGTAGAGGTGAGTTTCGGCGAGAAGACAGAATGCCATTTAGTTACTTGCGCCTAGAGGCTAGGGTAAATGAGTGATGTGCATGCTTTCTCGAACTTACAGCTTCTGCATTTGTAGGTCTCGAACGCGCAAAAGACGTCCACATAGATACCAATTTATAAAACTAATTACTTACTTCTTTTTTTACTTTGCACAAGAGATTGTAATTTTATTTTTAATACTTAAATTTTGAAAGATATATTACATATATTTCTATCTATATTACTGTATGTTTGATTTCTTTTAGTTTGAAACAATTTAAAATGCAATACATTACTGTGAAGTGTTCAGCCACTTCCCCATCTTAGTTTAATCGTTATAAAGTAATTTTGTTTTCTTATTTAAATTTAAATGTAAATCTTTCATAACAGGCTATATGCATTTTCAGAGTGAGTTTGTCAGGTGTCCGGTATGATACAACATAATTCAATAACTTAGTAATTGGGGACATGTTAATTTAAATTCATCCTTTCAAAATTTTAATATAAAAATTGTCAAGGAATTTTAAAGTAGAGTCATTTGATTATTTTGCTGGCTTGTTTGGTTTCAAATTGACCACAGTAAAATTTTCATTATTTTTGATGATATAACTTTTTCTTGTATTTTGACTAATTTTTGAGTTTTGGCAATTTTAGCATATTGTAAAATTTTCCCTGGTGAAGTGAGTAACTTCTTGTGTTGCAAGCTTCTCCAGGCTGTAGTATTTCTGGCGCCGACGTTGTGGTTGATCGCTTGCTTCATGGAATTTTCTCCATGACGTAGGTTATTGACGCACGTAGGTCAGCTATCACAGGGGGTTGCTTAGGGTATTGCGCCGCGAAAGTAGTTCCACTGTTGCGCACCTTTTGTCCCCAATTATTATATTTGTGTGGATAAATAATTTTATTTCGATGTAAAAACTATATATTCAAATTTTGGAATCCTTTTTTATATGTTTAAGTGTCATTTTACTGATTTTGTTAAAAATTGGAGTCTGTTGTATCACTCCGCCGATGTGCGCTATTTGTTACCATGTCCGTTGCCGTGAGGGGGCAGTTGGTGCCGGGCGCTGGCCCGAGGCGGTCGTGAGTTGTAGGGCAGTTGGTGCTGGGCGCTGGCCCGAGGTGGTCGCGAGTTGTAGGGCAGTTGGTCCATCAGTCGGGTAGTGATGGCGGAGTAGGAGAGACGTCTGCAGGTCACGAGGGTGCAGCGGGGCTGGCCCTGGTAGCACTGGAGAGGCTGCAGTAGGCTTCTTTAGTGCCTCTAGAGTTTTTTTCTTTGTCTTTTTTTTTTTTTTTTAACTTTAAAACCTTATGTGAAGGTGGCGGTACATACTGTGGGATGGCATAGCATATAAATTGCTAAAGTTTCAGGCAACGGACGGGTGTTTCGTAATTATTTTGTTTGTTCGGGCATGGTAACGCCGGACATCTGACCATTGGTTTGTGTTTTGGTACCAAACAGTCGAGTCATCACTAAGTAAGCAAAAATTGTAAAACAAAAAATTGAAAATAAATGAACAGTTGCCGTATTTTGTGGTTTTAATTTGTAAAATCACCATAATAGTTTCCGTCCCCATTTATTTTAACAAACTGAGCTATCCGGAGCGCGCAAATCACATAACTTCAAAGCCCACTACCGTCACAACAACAGTGACAACAAACAACAGCAGACGCAAGCTGCGTCACATTACGTTTTAAATGTAAAAAATTAACGTATTTTTGTTAAATAGCTGTTGAAAGTCACTGCTACTTGTTCTTTAAAAAAGCACTGACCAGCATTGCCTTGATTTATTTATAACCACACATGGGAGGGCAAATAATGATAAGTGACTTATCCGATACCATCAGGACGTTTAGGAATACGGGCGCGCGTTAGGACTTGACCATTGCTTTTCTGGATCTGGAGATGGTAGCACATTATTCCTGTCCAAACCGGTATACCGTACATTACCGCTTGCCTGCCGAAAATCGTATTTAATAAAACGAGAAATAACAAACACAAGAAAAATGTACATAAAATGAAACTTAATGATGGCGAGAATATTCAAGTGATAAGCTATAAGCTTTTCAAAAACTTAAAACTATTAATAAATAAGAAAATTATGATTTTGTAGTCAGTTTGCTAAATGCAGGCTTTAGTATAAAATGTTTGCACTGTAACGCTATCAGCGCAGTTGGCTCAGGTGGCAAGGTTCGCAGTCAGTAAGAAAATTTTTATGGTTCGAATCCCGGCTGGTCCAAAGTTTTTTTAAACTTTTTTTATATTACCCCGAATATTATTAGTAGTTGTACTAATACTTCAATTTGAGGAAATATCATTTCTACACATTAAAATAACATGATATTAGACCGTTACGATGTTATAATCAACTATAGTACAAACTAATTGGTTTTCGCTGTAACCTTAAAATAAAAAAATATTATGTCTAGAACAATAAAAATTTGTCATGTTCAGATGCACATACCTTATTTTGTGTTTTTTTACATATTAAAATGACACAATTAAACAATTAAATTCCTGGGATAATTTTTAACACTCATAATAACGAGTTATACTCAATTAGAATATACTAATGCATCTTTGCTTTTCATTTTGATGCATGTAAAATAACAATAACACAGAGTAAACATTATTAATATAGGTATTCTAATTCGTCTACATTGCCCTAATCGTAATTAGTAAACATTTTGTATCACAAAAAAAACATTTTTCTTTAGAAACTACTGAACATATGCGATATAGCCTATTTACTATCAACATATTGTAAAATAAAAGCACATTTCAGACGTTGACAGGCAACATATTTTAAAACAGCTCGCGCGCTGTATCGGTGTTATTCTGAAGCCTTCGAAAATTGTCAAAAACACCTTTTTATTTTATATATTTCAAAAACAAAATGCAAGGTAAGTGAGCTTTACGTATCGTCAACATCCAAGTTATTAGAGACTGTTTCAAAATGAAATTACTGGATACAAACGAAGTTTTGACTGAAGTATGAATTTCACTTTGCTAGAGATGTGTTCAATGAAATGATAGAGCCATTGCTTGAAGTATGATCAAGTAATAGCCTATGACAAAAGAAAAAAAAAAACTGACCGGTTTAGTGCGTTGTGTATAGAGGCGATGAGAGACCTAATTTATGTGCCACTGTTACTGTGACAAAACCTTAGTTTTTAATATTTAGTTGCAGCATAATAATATATAATATTTTAACAGTGATTGCGAATTATATTTTGAATGTTATTCCACAGGTCTGAATAATATGCTAATATAACATTTCAGTTGATAATAAGCATAAAAATATTAACGGAAACACTGCGATCGCGTGGCTACTGTACCTACTGTTTTAACTTTCAACAAGAAACGGTTATTGAATATTTTAATTGCGACCGTTATAATCAGTGATTTTTATCTCTTTGTTACTGTAATTATTTTGTAAACAAGTTCAAATGCTAAATAATATGTTTCAAAAGTACAAAGTTTAACGTGTTCTTGTTATAGCCATGGTAAATTGGCAGCGCTCATCATCGCCTTCATTTGTTTCTAGTCTCTTGCGGGCCAGCGAATAATAAACAGTGACTTACCTGACATCATCTCGGGACACTGCGCAAACACGTCTAGGAATACGCTCAACGAGTAAGGTCTCTGCTGTTGCTTTTCGTGTGCCTGAGATAGTAGTGCTTATGTTGACCCCAACGTTTTGTTTAGGAATACCAGCCTAAGTCTCTGCAACAAGTTTTGGATATTTTGTAAGTACTTCTCTCTTGTTGTGCATGTAACAAGTATGTTATCCTGGAAACATACGACACTGTCAAGACCCTCCACCACTTGCTCCATGGTCCTCTGAAAAATTCTTTGATGAGACTTTATTCCTAATGGAATACTTGTGTACCAAACCAGACCTCTGTGTGTATTTATCATACACAGTTCTTGTGACCTTCCATCCATCCAAGGGTAGCTGCTGGAACGCCTGAGAAAGATCCACTGGAGAAAATTCTGCACCACTTCGTAACTTTGAAAACAGCTCCTATATCTTGGGAAGTGGGTAGTGTTGCACCATAAGGTGTGGATTCACTGTTACTGAAAAATCCTCACAAATACACACACTAACATCCTTTTTTGCTACTGATACAATAGGTGTAGCCTAGTCACTAAACTCCACAGGCTGTAGAATGCATAGTTGTAAGAGTCTATCCAACTTTACATTTCCCTTGCTGGTCAAGGCAAAAGCCAAGGCTCTTGGGGGATAAGAAAACTGGTATAGTATTATCCTTCAAGTGCAATAAATCACATCCTCCGTTGAAGGTACCTAAACCAACAGCAAAACTAGCAGGATATGTCATTAGGTGTGACACTATACTGGAGATTTTCTCAGCATCTGGAGCATATTCAATTTTGACACTATTTACACATGGTCTTGGGAGGTTAAGTTAAACTTACCAGTCCCTACCCAGTAATGGAGGTCCTCTATTTGGTATTTAAGTTCTTCTGAACTTGGCCTTTAACAATAACTGGCACCCAGATGACACCACATGGCAATATTTCATGTTCTGTGTAAGATTTGAGGTGAACTTTTGTTGTTTCTAAAGGGTAATCCAAGAACTTGTTTTTATACATGCCCTATGATATGGCTGATGTAGCGGCTCCTGTTACTTTTTACATATCCAACCTCATGTTGCCTATGTCCATTTGTAACATCTAGGGCTTTAACAGTTCTTAGAGGGGTAGGAAGTCTTTATCCTCTTTGGACGGCATTTTGTCTTTTGCACTATGTAGTTGTGAAAAATAGACCCACTTTTACTTGCTATGCTGTTGTTAGGACACATCCTTTTTAAATGTCTGACTTGATTCCAACTATGACACTTAACACATACGGAAATTGCAGTTCGACCCTGCATGCCTCCTGTGACCATTACAAGTGCATCCCTTACAACTGTCCCTGACGATTGTGTTCATTGAAAGGCTCTTCTAGTATTAATTTGGGGTTTGTAGTGTTAAACTCTTCAAACTTACTCTTGTGTGTGACTGTGACCGTACAATGTTAATTTCTTGTTTCACCTCCTTTAAACCATCTGTTTCAAGTGTTGCTCTGTTTACATTGCCAACTGCTGTTGTGAATGAAGTCGTTATACTTACGGCCTTCTCAAAACTCAGGTCATCTGTTTCTAAGAATAATCTCTGTGTAATGTTTTTGTTTTTAAGACATACAACAAACTGATCATTTGAACCATGCTATGAAAATGAACCGAATTCGCAAAAACGTGTTTGTTTACATAACTGCATTACAAAATCGGACACTTTTTCATTTTCCTGCTGAATTCTAATGTAAATAGAATGGTGTTCTGCAATCACAGAGGGTTTTAGCTTATAGCGGTTTGTTAGCAACGTCCCGTCACTAAGTCTTCATAACTTCTGTGTTGCAGTTTCTTGGGCGCACATAAATTCTGAAGAACTTCTTAGGTTTGTTTTGCGATCGCAGAAAACAAAATGGCACGTTGCTTTGTTTCGTCGTTTTCCTTGTTGCCGCTCCGTTTTCTACGAACAGTTGTTATAATTTCTCTATTTAAGACTCCCGTAAATACCCTTCAGGAATTAAATTAAACACACGTAACTTTGTTTGATCGTGTTCCTTGTTGCTGACGCCATTTGCTATGAACACTTGTTGTAATCTCTCTATAGGCCTATAGGACTCCCACGAATACTTTTTAGGAAAAAAATTTAAATGGCACATCGCCATGTTTGATTGCGTTTTTTGTTGCCGACACCATTTGCTGTGTTATAATCTCTCTACCGTAAACCAGTGTTACTTTGACCTCGTGGGGTAACTTTGGCAGCTAAAATTTTTTTGGTTTTTGTGGCACTTAGTGACGAAAGTTTCAAACGTTAACTGTAAGGATCAAAGGAATTTTTTACTATTCTCGACACTAATTTTCTGTTTGTTTACCAGAAACCACAAAAAACTAATATTTAGAGTGGTCAAAGTAACCCCAGTTTATGGTATGTAGCACTCTAACGAATGCTCTTAAGGAATGAAATTAAAATGGCACGAAGAGACTGTGCATTAGCCCCTGGGTAAGACAACACTCTGCAGTCCAGTACAGGGCTGGAACTATCCCTCTGAAAAATCTGCTCTGGGCACACTAGGTAGATAAACACAGTCAGCAGACACGTATAGAGACTGTGCTACAGCTCCTGGGTATGACAACACTCTGCAGTCCAGTCCAGGGCTGGAACTATCCCTCTGAAC